>OX123191.2:37125988-37321335 GCA_944739405.2 Euclidia mi
TACATGTCACGTGCAAACTCCTTATCTGATAATGGTACCAAGAAGCCATTAAATCTTATAATCCATGCCTATATTGTGTGTGCGAAATACGTGTGTTCTCTTTTAGCTTTTATATCCGCTTCATTTGAGTGAGATTGGCGAATATAGTTATAACTGAACTTCAACGAAGAATAAACTAAATGTGCCAATATCTGTAGTATTTTTGTGTTTAGCTACAGCACAAAAAAAATCTAAATTATTAAACACACACATTTTACCACTTTGGAAGCGAAGCGATTGACTTTGACAAACAATGATTTTAGCAACCTCAATGTCATTTTTAGATCTATGTATAGTCAACCGCATTATTTTAATACTGATAAAATAATTATATTTCAAGTCAGTTCAATGTATGAAGAACTTCCCTTAATTTCCTATTTTTTTATTTTTGTATAAAAATCGTGAACCGATTCGCAGAATACTTCCAATTTTCAAATGTATAATCTTAAAAGATTTGAAATAAAGTGGCCATGACATACTGACGGGCAGACAGATAAATAACATGGCAAATCTATAAGGCTTCCGTTTGTTACCAAATTTGGCAACGGAACCCTATAAATACTTCAGGTAGAAGTATTTAATGTCTTCAGCTCAATTATGGCCGACCGGGGATTATACCGGATCGGTGAACAAACATGATTATTATGTCGAATATCAGAACGATAGTCTATTTTACATTTTCATTCAAGACGTAATGATATTTTGTATTAAGTTTATAATAACATAGGCCGATATAATAATTAATAATATTATCTCCGCATTTAAGGAGGCCTACGTTCAGCATAATTAAGAGGTCTTTATGCTGATGATGATAATAATGATCCATTTCATGATCATTTCATTTCAAACATTATTAAATATAATATAAAAAATCATGGCGAAATGTGGGTGTAATATTTACACCTCTGCCTACCCCTTCGGGGATACAAGCTTGAGACTATAAATTCAAAAAATATATTATTAACAATTAGACTTCGCTTACGGCTCCACCCACGTGGGGCAATTATACTCTCTTTGGGTGAGAATTTACAAAAATCCTCTTTTAGTGCTCCCCTGTACTCCATAAGGAAATCTGAAATTCAAATGGTATTTTCGAATTTGAGATTCTTGCGTCCAGTAGTTCAGGCTGTGCGTTGTCTGTCAGTTAGCAGTAATGGACGAATTTTATATAGGTATACCTACAGATGAAATTAATTTATATCAACACAATTGTCCCGCTATAAATCCCGTGAATAATGTCTGTGAGGTCAGCATTTCGTCCCCTGCTTACCGTCTAAACAAAATCTATGCTAAATAATCCAACCAAGCCGTAATTGCCTTGCTGACCTATATTCGAGTTTGGCTACAATCCCTTGTTTTTTACTTCACAAATAATGAAGGCAAAGAATCAAATAAAAACTAGAATACAATTAATACAATCCACAGCAATTAATTCATTCAATCTACCGTATCATTGTAAAAATAAAGTAAGACGAACTATACACAAATAAATCTTAGCGGGTTTGATTGATCGGGTTCAAGATTTACCATCTCCACTACCTACTTGATGACAAAATAATAATAATAAAAAAATTGGAATGAACGAATTAAGGCGCTGTTATACCTCAGAAGCCGTGAAACTCCTAATTTTTCGTCGCGCATCTAGCCATAACGGTACATATTACAAACTAGCAAAAATTAGAGCTTAAAGTCAAAAGTCTGAACAAAAGACTTTTGAAAGAATTTTTCATGTACGTCAAATAGAATCACGGTAAAAAAATCACAAAATCGAGGCAGAAAATAATCTTTCGTCTCACTGTTTGCAATATTTTGATCGTAAGCTGTCGTATTTTTTTTGATAATGTTGTAGGAAATTGAATGAACTAAAGAATTACCCTATTTATTTTCATATTATACCTGTATATTTTGTAAAATTAAATAAAATCTGCCAAACGTCTATGATTTTGACGCTCGGTAGATCCCATCAATATCAAACGCTTCAGCAATTTAAACCTTATTAGCATAAGCGGTGTACTGAGTGTCCGTTGCTAGTTTACGCCCCGCCCAGACCTCATCATTCGGCTATGAGCCCTGTGAGAGGCAGGTCATGTCGCTCGCGTCTCCGCTGCACGAAATTTTACGTAAACCTGTTTGTTATTATAATACGCCGATTTGAGTTCGTAATTTCATGTTTTATGTTATAGACTGAATACTTTGAATCAAATAGGCTTTTCATGTAACTATGGGCACATATAATTAGGACCTAAGTTTATACTCTTGTTGCGTTTAATGTGTTATTGTTTCTGTGCTTATAAATATATAATTAGAAGAATAAAATATGGACAATTAGAGAAATGAAGTTCTACGAAGGATTTGTACAAGAAAGCGTCGTAATAAAATAGAAATTCATCCATGGCCAAGTGATTATGCAATATGTAACATTTTTACACAAATTATTTTCATAAGAGTCTTTTATGACTAACTATGTTACTTATATATTATCGATTATGCATAATATAATTATATAAATTATTCTCACAATACATAGCTGCCACAGTTTTCAATTTTTGAAAGAGTAATAACATAAAATCGAATCATTTTATGTACCTATATATTTCAAATTCATTAGCTTGTCAGAGCGCCTGGAGCGCTAAGATGCCGCCACGGCGAACAATAATGATGACAGCGCTAAAATGGCGCTCCGCAATCCTCACACAAGCGGTAACGAATGTTGTATTATTGTGTTTTGAACATAAACCTTTTGAGGTACATCGGGTAAAACTTTGATTATTCATAAACTATTAGGTATGTTTCAGTACATCCAATATCTTTTTAATTTCTAAAATCATTTATAAGTAAGAAGGTGACTTCTTACTTATAAATGATTCTTGCTATTACACAAGATATAGTATTTTTTTAATAATAAAGTACGTAACTAATTATCATTATTGTAATTACAGTGAAGTTAAAGATAACAGTTCTGCAACGTCTTACACACATTTGACTTCAGTCATTCCTAACACGATCTGTTCAAGAGCTAGCCAAGAAATGCCAAACAATTTTTTTAACAAATTTGACTCAAATTCCGTAGTGATAAGCAAAAATTACAAGAGGGATAGCAGTGACTGGTTCGAATTGCGTAAGAATATGTTGGCAGATAGAATTTTTTGTATAGTGGTAAAAAGAAGAGATAACAGCAGTAAAGCAGTAAAAAATATTTTGTACAAATAAAATATTTGCAATGTAAAATCAGTTGCGCATGGAATCTAAAATGAACAACTGGCTTTGCAACATCTGGCGAAGCAAGAAAATGTAACAATCGAGCCTTGTGGATTATTCGATTATTGGTGCCACGCCAGATGGATTAATAGGTCCAAACACGATTGTGGAAATTTAATGTTCTAAAGTTGCATATAAGAATGGCCTGGAGAATAGTATAAGAGCAAATAAAATACTAATATGGAAACATGATAAAAAAGTGAACTGACTAGTCTAAACAAATATTGTAATTGTTATTACCAAATTCAGGGGCAACGCCACGTTACACGCAAACAAAAGTGTTTATTTGCTGTGTTGAGTGGCGAAAGCATACCACTAAAAATAGAAATTATAGAAAGAGATGATGTTTTCTGGGAGAAGCTTGTGGCGTTTTATATGAATTGGCAGTTGCCTGAAATTGTTGATTCTCGTCAAGCTCAAGGAATGGCATTGCGAGATCACGGAGAGGAAAATGTTTAATCAGTGCTTGAAATTTCTACAATACCAAGCCGTAAAAGGAAAGTAAATGAAACTGTGCCTCGTGAGCAACAGCAAATAATAAGTCTTATCACCTCACACACTGCCTTTAACATTCGATGAGAATAAAGAAAACCTGCCGGGTTGTAGCAGACAGCTAACTTTTGATGAGCTGTAAACTCTGTATTTCGTTAATAAATTATAAATGAATATAAATTAATATCTTTTAATATTAATTTTCTTTGAAACAACACATATTTGAAGCGAAAGAAATTTTTTATATTTTTCCATACAAACATGTATGACGACAGCTAACGAAAAAGCAGTAACTCAAACTCTAATTCTATAATTTTCTAAGCGACATAGCAGTATCTCATGAATAAGGTATATCCACATATATTTTTGATGTTTCATCTATTTTAAAAAATAATAATGGGTTGGGTTTCGAAACAAGTCGCCTGAATTTGAGGGTATTGGTAGTGTAGGGGGCTTAAGGGAGTTCGTTTTAATCACCTAATAGTAATTTTGGCTGCCGGAGTTGCGTCTAAATATTTTTAAACAATTTCCAAAATTTCATTAATATTTCGGCAATTATGCAAAACGGAACGTAGTTTTAATACTTTAGTACAGTTTTACAAATGTCTATTTTATGTTTTATGTGAAAAACGTGAAAGGAAACGCAAAACTGCCATCTTAGAATGATCATATTGACAGCTAATGTCAAATTTGTGCGTCATTGCTTTCGAGTGCCTAGGGTTAGGTGCGACTGTAATAAGTAACTAAATAGGTTATGTTAGGTTCTCTTTTGACCCTTAATCCGAAAATAGGAGCCCTTCGCAGGGCTCCGTCAACCTTAGTTTATTAAACTAGTGTGATGAATGTGGAAGTTGGCAGTGCCATGACACCGATGTTTGGAGATTTTTTTTTTCAGAGGAAACCAAGTATTTCCGGCAAGTGAAAATGGTGAGGGGGGTTTCAAGACCTCCCCTCCTCTCTCTCCAATCACTCACAACCCCTAAAAACGGCGACGTATTTCGAAACCTTTACCATAATAATTATACCTATAATAACAATAAACATCCATAAATAAATAAAAGAAATCAACTTTTACTTAACTTCAATTATCTCGTAACTCGCTTTAGTTGAGATACGGCTTTTGCGCTTAGTAGAGCAGTATTGTGTTTTTTAGGGTACCGTAGCCAAAAATTGTAAACACGGAACCCTTATACAGGGTGAAATTGAATAGATGCGACAAATTTAAATATACAATAATACGTGTCGTCAAGAAAATTTTGAACATATTAAATGAAAAATTAGTAAACTTTTATCAGTTTTACGTAAAACGGTAAAATAATTAAAGTATCAAAGAATTTCGCGTACTGCCGTTTTCGTGTAGTGGACACAATTTATTTGGGTACATTTAATAACATGAGTACTCCACGACCATTATTGAGCACTGCGATGAGTCGGACGAGATTTTTTGATATTTTTTTTTTATTTTTTTTTTTTTGTGTTTTAATTATTTTTCTGGAATATCGATAATTCGTACTTAAATGAAAATAACAACATCAATGGACCATTTTACAACGATAATCACGTTTTTTTTTTTGTCGCTTTAAATTGTAAAAAAAACAGTTTATAATTACTATGTTACCATAACTGAAGCTCCCATTTCATTTTGTCGCATTTATTCAATTTCACCCTGTAGATTCGCAATGTCTGTTTGTCTGTCCGCCCATATGTCACAGCCAATTTATTGCAAAACAGATTTGAAAACTGACAGGAATGGAATTAGATGTAGGTATTCTATGAACTGCTTCACTATTTTTATACAAAAACAAAACAAACATAATAATGGCCTCTCCATACATGGAACTGACTTAATTATTTTGAACATCTTACGGCACGTAGGTATTTACCTACTTTCGTCAACTATTAATACCTATAACGTCTAATGTAAACCAGTTTTGCTCATGGCTGCACTGAGAACAAAAATTGCGCTATGCCTATATTGTACAAACAGATTGATGTATGTAATATAAATTTTAATATCAGTATCTCAATTCAATATGCTAAAACGTTTTGCTTGCGATTTTGAAATATTGGAATACGGATGTAGCCAGAATACGGCCGCACACGACGAGAATGAAGGGGGGCGCCCCGCAGTAGACGGAGCTAAGCTCCCTTCACCTCCCCTGCTTCACCCCCTCATGTACCAAAACAGTCGCTTAGCACAGCGCCTTAAGAATACGGGTTGTCACCACCCCATATCATCCCATGGGTGTCGTAAGAGCCGACAAAATTTGCGGCTACGTAACAGGGAGCTTAGTTTCTAATAGTACGTGCTACTTAAATTGACGATTGTAATAAGATACAACAAAAATCTTACTTGTATTATAATGCGAAAGTTTGCGAGGATAAATGGAGGTTTGTTACTCCTTCAGTAAAAAAGAAAGCAGTAAACGGATTTTGTTGAATCTTTGCAGTACCATAAGTCCTCCTGCTACAAAATTGAAACCACATTTAGAAAGTATTCATTATAATCACCAGCCCAGTATATAAACTGTCTCACTGCTGGGCACGGGCTTCTTCTCACTATGAAAAAAGCAAAGCCACCCTGGCCAATGGTGGATTGGCAGAACTCATAATAATATGTCTTTCAAGAACCTTACGAAGAATTCTCAGATATGCAGGTTATGAAGAACTCCCAGACACTTTGGTTTCCTTTCGGTATTTTTCTTCACCATTTAGCAAGCGATAATATACAATTTAATACGCACATAACGACGAAAATGTGTGCGTGGATTCAAAGCCTTTGGCGTAGCAGTCTGTTCGTTTCTTCACGAGTCAAGAGCGTTTGACTCGTGAAAGATAGCGGTCTTTTGAAAGTAAGAAAATATATATAACATGTCTGCAAATAAGAAGTTTTAATCTATGAAAACTCTCAGATATGCTGGTTTATTAATAATGTATTCCACTATTTTTGATTACTTTTATTTTAACAACTTTATACACATTTTGAAAACCATAGCACTTTTACCACAACGCTATTACTGCCAGTTCTTTGTAAAACTATTCAAATTTTAGGGTCAAGTTTAAAGTCTTCAAATTTTTTGTAACTACTAGTTCTAAATTTTCTTTCGGGACATAAACCACGTACCTTTGTTTCGAGTATCCGATATTTCGGCAGTGTTGAAGCGTCATGATCGCGGATGTACTAAAGTAGGTAAGTACGGTATCCCGAAAAACAATTTGTAACAAAATTAGAGACCTCTAAAGATTTAAATAATATTTTGTAACTATTGGTTCTCTAGTTGTTCAATGATGTACTCGTACAGAAGAACAATTTCAACCTGAACAGGTGCAACAATGCAACACAACCTATTAATATGTAAACGAGTAAATGACATCATAATACGTCGTCACACTGATGTGGTTGCCCAGTTCCGTTTACTTAATTATGCATGCGCCATACGAGACTGCAGATAGACTAAGTCCCTGCACTTTAGTACATTACAGTTTGTTGTTGGAGATGCGGTGGATGCAGGGTGTCTTGTCTTTATCTTTAAAACTTTACTACTGTAGAAAAGTAGTGCTAAATAAATGTAATGAAATTATTATTTATTTTGGTGAGCTAGATATTCATCATCACCTTTGGCTATCTGTTAGAGAATGGTCAGTTCTGTATAGCAATGTATCTAAATTTTATTGATCATGCTATTCATAAAAAGTGCTTCTACATGGTTTCACCTATAATTTTCTAGATTCCCTTACAAGGAAGGAAAAGCAATGAACTTTTTGGGAAAAAGATCACCCAAAGGTATAATAGATAGCGATGGTTGCAAAAACGACGGATCCTTTGAAGCGAAAGACTTCTGACTTTCTGATTTCACATATTTGTATGGAGATGTCAAATATGCATCTCCAGTAGTCAATTCCATGCATAGATCAAATATTGAAATGGTCCGTTCCGTTTTCACGTCAGCTACTGTAGAAAGCTCATAGTAGGTACCACACATTGGGGAGAGTTATGTATCGGTAGTTTGGAGTAAACCGAGCTTTAGCGCGAAGTCGTGTTGGGGCTTCAGGAAATTTGCCCGTGCGGTTCCAACTATGAGTTGGCTTGTGAGGGAATTCTTGAGGTAGAACAGATACTTGGCGAATGTGAGTATCTTATAAATTGTATGCAGACTAGTGATTATAGGTGGTATGGTTCTTCGTGAAATATTTGTCTATTGTGTCCCATGCTTTGCAGTTTGGTTTGTAGTCGGTTGTATAGCTTTGAGTCTTGTATGGGCAGAATTAAATGTATTTTCTTATAAATTATGACGGAGACTGGCAATTTCCTTGCTAGATGAAAATAATATTTGTGCTCTTGTTAGAAGTTTTAAACTTATAAGAAATACGCGGAAGTGGTTGATTAAGAATCATCTGGGCGCAGCTTTGTAAATAAATAGAGGGTACTTTGACTATTATTTCGTGCAAGTAAGTATTTTATTCTTATATTTTATCCTTCACAAACACACACACTCACTTTTCTTTCCGTTTGTCAATTGTAAGCCACTGTCTTAGTGATACTTTAACTATGAAATAATGTGCGGGGAACCTGTTAATCTGTCTGACAGGATTTTTCTAATTCAGATACCAGTCTCTCACAAAGGTGTAATCTGTTTTTCTATACATTAGTCAATGCAGTTTGTAAGTTGCCTTTGTGAAAGAAAATAAATACTTTTTTATTTATTTTATTATTATTATTTTATTGCATATTATCTGTTAACCCAATTGGTATATGCATCAAACTGCTATCCCTTATTATTTTAATTTCAATTGATCGTCCTTAGTCAGAGTCTGATTTGGTACACTGCTGGAAATACATAATAATTATTCCCTTTAAATTTTGCCACGTCCAGCGCTCCGATGAGAAGTGGCAAGTTCATAAGCATGTCTCAGATAATCCAAAATATGAATTTTTATATTGCTGTCAAAAATATTTTCGACGGCGTCAAAAATATTACTGACTGCAATATGTTAATCCCCAACCACTACGTAACCTAACCTAAACCATTGTTTAACCAAAACGCCCAAACAAAATTAAACCCCGATAAATCTTCAGCAACCATCATAAGACAAAAATAACATGCCTGGTTTATGCATCCATAAATCTACGTTGCACAGTGATTGTTAAATCAGATACGTGCATTCGTGAATAATGCATGCCACATGTTAGCAGTACTGACAACCTGACACTGGGCTTGAACAACTGTTGTTCAGGGAATTAGGGGAAAAGATTATGCACTGAGAGATGAGGGCTTGGAATTGGGGAATATGTTGTTGGTTTTATGTCATAACTGATGAATTTCGTGTTGTTGGACCAATAGGCGGAAGTATGGCAGCCTACATATGGCGACGTGTGTAAATCTATGTCAAGAGATAGGTATGTGCATAATTTTGCTACTGTGTGTGCCACATTAGCTAGCAGGATTTCACGGTTCTCAGTGTCTACGTGAACTATATGGATTTGTTATCTTGTAAACGATGCGATGCGACATTCAAAATGTAGAACTGCATAGTGACGACACACGCAAAGTGATGAATCTTTGAAATGGCTTGATGTGCATATCTTGAAATATATTTTTACGACGCGTAAATCTTTATTTATAAAAAAGGGAAAATTTGAAAGCGTACACCCATTGCTTTCTTTAGAGTATCCTAATTGAATAGAAAACATTTCTCAACCTGCGAACTAGCCGCGTAACAGACACAAACTTGACCTCAAAGTACCAAAAAGTTTAATCATTGAAATCTGCCAATCCGTCATGATAATTTAAAAGGAAAACAAACCAAGTTCACCCTTTCAAAGCGAAACGTCCAACAGGTTGTATTAATATATTTTAAATAGCTACCTTCCATAGACAACTATAATGAACAACCATATTTACAAATTCACCTCTTGCGCCGACATTGATGACAGCTCGGCACATTATAAGCGTATAAAATAAGCCTCTTTTCATTAAATTCTTAATGAAAATAATTCCAATGCAAGCAACCGGATCTCCGCATTGTTTTAACGCCCACAGAATTAAATCTGCTTTCGAAATTATAAACAATCATAATTGTTAACCATAAACAATTGTTGTATTTTCTATAACAATGGAACAAAGCCTTTAACGATTTTAATACTACGGCGGAAAAAGCAGACCACAGAATAATAAAATACTACTATCTGTAATAGGATTCCTAGCGCTTCGAGATTTTTACTCTTTGTATTTCTTTTTGCTGTGGTCTTGACTGTTTTTGACGTAGGCTATAAAGAGGGTTTTTCAGTCTCCCTTACAGTGGGTAGGATTTGACACCCCGCTGGTTCCCTAGTATCATTCGTAAACCGTTTATTTATCGATTGAAGAGGCAGTACACAAACATTAATGTTACTATTCCGGTCGATGTGCAAATTAGATTGCTGTTTCAACTCTTGTAGGTATATATTTTGTTTTTAGTGTTGTTCGCGACAGACATTAAAAACTATGACAGTGAAAAGTGTATTCGAAACCGCGAGTGAAAATTTTATAAAAATAGTGCTTTCCAATCGTGCGGTACACCGGGTTCGGTTCCCGGACGCGTCAAAGTGATAAAATAACGCTAGAATAGTGAAAATTCGCAAATCCGTAATAAGAAGTGATGTGGAGTGCATGGACATTAGTTTTAAACTTGTGCTAACTGTAGGGACTTAGATGTCGATCATAAATAGTGTTATCAGTTGTAATAGATAAGAACTAATAGTTGATAAACAGCTGTTTTGTTTACATAGTAGTTTTATAGTTTTATAAGTGTTTTTTAGCTTCGAATAGGCTTGAGATCATGTCTAGATACTTTCTTATTGCTAGTTATTGCCTTATATAGTTAAAATAAACATAATAACAAACATTTGCATGTTTATCATAAACATTGTTCGTGTACGATAATGTTTACTTGAAAATTTGTATTTTTACTTATGCATCGTAGGTTTTCTTGTAATAACTATAGTATTTCATAGTTTTTTAATAGAAAATATAGTGGGCGGACCCTTGTGTGACGACATTTTTCGATAGTTTTTCTTGAATAACTTAGTGACGCAAACAGTTAGGTTTAGGTATTGTAAACTGAAATATAGAACTTTTTGAGACCTGTCTAGCTATGTATAGAACATATATGCATGTACCATAGTATCTATGTTATTAACATATATGTACTTTATCACAAATAAAGATTTGTTGTGCAAATGATCGGTGCGGTGGTCGTCGTTAAGGTAAAGTTTCGAAGTACCTAAGCGACCATATTTTCGGCCAGTTCGTTGGCGTCCAACCACCATCTTGTGACCAAGTAACCATATGTAACCACCAAGCACCGAACACCTGAACAGCATCGCTCCCAACGTATGAAGATGTTTTATTTCTGAAGCCCCGAATAGATCGAAGCCATACAGTCCAAACATATAGAAGAAGCACGTCGTCGTAGGAACATTCGCCAGTCACACACCACCAGCGCACTGTGGCGGACCAGCTAAGGTTCAACTCCTGGCATCCGTCACAAGTGTTTTCATTCAATCGCAGCTTTTGTTGCAGTCCTCCAAAAGCTACATACATGTATAAGGCCTTATAGGTATTATTGTAATCATTGACAATTTTCAGCTGACAAGAATTAGTGCTACTGCATACGTGCTACTCCCGAACATTAAATTTGAATCAAACCGTTTCTTTCCGATTGCGAAGGAATTTCGGGATAATAATATCCCTTCTTAGTGCATCCTTATGATCCCCAAGGATTTTAGGAGATTATATTTGCCATATTTCAGCTTCGCTCAAAAGTTTTGCCTGTGCGTTGTCTGTTAGTCAGTCATTTACGCAAAAAATAATTATTATATTATATTATGTACAGATAAATATCACTGGTTACCAATATGCATAACACACGTCTGATGACCACAGGTTTTAATGTTCCCAGAGTAACAAATTACTACGGCGACAGAACATTGAAAAAACGTTTACCACATCTGTTGAACAGTTTACCTGCGGACATCAGACATGAAAACGATAAATATAAATTGAAGAAAAAACTAAATATATATTTGTTAAATAACATTTGTTAAAATATGTAATGTAAAATAGCTAATGTAATATTACAGTATTATATGCGACTTTTCCACAGTCAAACCGCTAAACCGGTTTTGTGGAGCACTATTTTATTAATATATTGTAAAACCGTAATAAATAAAATAAATAAATAAACAAAGCAAATTGTGCAATAATGTTTAAAAGGTTATTATTTTTACGTGTTTGCTTATACCGGTGTATTTATTAAGACAAAATCAATAATGATTATGTCAACAGAAGCTTTGTCATAAAGAATATTGTTATAGACGATGAGGGACGCAAACATAGAGAATATTAAATTTCAATTTTTCCTTAATTTTTAAGTTTCTTTAGCCAGTAATCACTCAGAGAGCAATGTGCAAGTAATACTCTTATAATTGCAGGCCAAAGGTCTTGGAGGATCAGAGGTCTAATTCATGAAATATCGCTATCCCTTTGTGTTATGGATTTCAGACGGCAGTCGCTCTGTGGAAAAGCTGATATTCTGTCAAACCTGGTTAGACCAGTAAGTGGACCTCGGGCTAAATATCGCTAGGACGATGATGATAACTCTTAGAATAACAGGCGTCAATAAGCTGCGACACCGGTTAACTCCCATGCCGGTCGTACGCTCGAAAATCACCTACAATAAAGTTCAAAGCCAAACCATTATTTGCAAAAATTAAACTGAGGGACTGTAGGGTGGGTAGTAGGGCATAAATCTAACTGTTGGAAGTAAGAACGCATGCGCTGAAATAATTGAGTGCGCATGTGCTATCTGTCAAGTGTGTATATCTGTCAGTATTGTCACATTATACATATTGTCAAAATAAATGATCTGTACAATAAAGGAGATTTGTGTAACCCCGAATTCAACGCGCGCGAAACCGCGGGCATATGCTAGTTTATAATATTTCACACATTTGTTTATATTTATAATTTTTCATATTTAATTGTTATTTTACTTCACAGTCCTAATATTGATCGTCAGGTTTGTTTTTAATTTCAATGCCTGTTGTTTTAATTCCATATGTTTGCTTCAACAAACGACACTAGTTTCTGTCATGTTTCATTAAGGCGCTGTCCTAAGCGACTGTTTTGGTAAATGAGGGGGTGAAGCAGGGGAGGTGAAGGGAGCTTAGCTCCGTCTACTGCGGGGCGCCCCCTTCATTCTCGTCGCGTGCGGCCGTATTCTGGCGACATCGGTATTCCAATATTTCAAAATCGCAAGCAAAACGTTTTAGCATATTGAATTGAGATACTGATATTAAAATTTATATTACATACATCAATCTGTTTGTACAATATAGGCATAGCGCAATTTTTGTTCTCAGTGCAGCCATGAGCAAAACTGGTTTACATTAGACGTTATAGGTATTAAATGTTGACGAAAGTGGGTAAATACCTACGTGCCGTAAGATGATAAAAATAATTAAGTCAGTTCCATGTATGGAGAGGCCATTATTATGTTTGTTTTGTTTTTCTATAAAAATAGTGAAGCAGTTCATAGAATACCTACATCTCATTCCATTCCTGCCAGTTTTCAAATCTGTTTTGCAATAAATTGGCTGTGACATACGGGCGGACAGACAGACAGACATTGCGAATCTATAAGGGTTCCGTTTTTACAATTTTTGGCTACGGTACCCTAAAAAACACAATACTGCTCTACTAAGCGCCAAAGCCGTATCTCAACTAAAGCGAGTTACGAGATAATTGAAGTTTAGTAAAAGTTGATTTCTTTTATTTATTTATGGATGTTTATTGTTATTATAGGTATAATTATTATGGCAAAGGTTTCGAAATACGTCGCCGTTTTTAGGGGTTGTGAGTGATTGGAGAGGGAGCAGGGGAGATCTTGAAACCCCCCTCACCATTTTCACTTGCCGGAAATACTTGGTTTCCTCTGAAAAAAAAAAACTCCAAATATCGGTGTGTGTGGCACTGCCAACTTCCACATTCATCACACTAGTTTAATAAACTAAGGTTGTCGGAGCCCTGCGAAGGGCTCCTATTTTCGGATTAAAGGTCAAAAGAGAACCTAACATAACCTATTTATTTACTTACTAGCCGACGCCAGCGGCTTCGCACGCACATATTTTCGAATTTCCCGTTTTGCTCGATCCTGTGGGAATTTCGGGAAATCCCGTCTTAGTGCACCCCTACGGTCCCCAAGGAACAGACGTGCCAATTTTCAGCTTCCTGCGCCCAATAGTTTCGGCTGTAGCGTGTCTGTCAGTCAGTCAGTAACGCAAGGATTTTATATATTAAGATTACAGTCGCACCTAACCCAAGGCACTCGAAAGCAATGATGCACAAATTTGACATTAGCTGTCAATCTAATCATTCCAAGATGGCAGTTTAGCGTTTCGTTTCACGTTTTTCACATAAAACCTAAAAATTACATTTGTAAAACTGTACTAAAGTATAAAAACTATGTTCCATTTTGCATAATTGCCGAAGTATTTATGAAATTTTGGAACTTGTTTAAAAATATTTAGACGCAATTCCGGCAGACAAAATTACTTTTAGGGGATAAAAACGAATTACCTTAAGCCCCCTACACTACCAATACCCTCAAACTCAGGCGACTCGTTTCGAAACCCAACCCATTATTATTTTTCAAAATAGATGAAACATCAAAAATATATGTGGATATACCTTATTCATGAGATACTGCTATGTCACTTAGAAAATTATAGAATTAGAATTTGAGTTACCTACTGCTTTTTCGTTAGCTCTCGTCATACATGTTTGTATGGAAAAATATAAAAAATTGCTTTCGCTTCAAATATGTGTTGTTTCAAAGAAAATAAATATTAAAAGACATTTATTTATATTCATTTATAATTTATTAACGAAATACAGAGTTTACAGCTCATCAAAAGTTAGCTGTCTGCTACAACCCGGCAGGTTTTCTTTATTCTCATCGAATGTTAAAGGCAGTGTGTGAGGTGATAAGACTTATTATATGCTGTTGTTCACGAGGCACAAATTCATTTACTTTCCTTTTACGGCTTGGTATTGTAGAAATTTCAAGCACTGATGAAACATTTTCCTCTCCGTGATCTCGCAATGCCATCCCTTGAGCTTGACGAGAATCAACAATTTCAGGCAACTGCCAATTCATATAAAACGCCACAAGCTTCTCCCAGAAAACATCATCTCTTTCTATAATTTATATTTTTAGTGGTATACTTTCGCCACTCCACACAGCAAATAAACACTTTTGATTGCGTGTAACGTGGCGTTGCCCCTGAATTTGGTAATAACAATTACAATATTTGTTTAGACTAGTCAGTTCACTTTTTTATCATGTTTCCATATTTGTATTTTATTTGCTCTTATACTATTCTCCAGGCCATTCTTATGGGCAACTTTAGAACATTAAATTTCCACAATCGTGTTTGGACCTATTAATCCATCTGGCGTGGCACCAATAATCGAATAATCCACAAGGCTCGATTGTTACATTTTCTTGCTTCGCCAGTTGTTGCAAAGCCAGTTGTTCATTTAAGATTCCATGCGTAACTGATTTTACATTGCAAATATTTTATTTGTACAAAATATTTTTTACTAAGTTGGCTTTACTGCTGTTATCTCTTCTTTTTACCACTATACAAAAATTTCAATCTGTCAACATATTCTTACGCAATTCGAACCAGTCACTGCTATCCCTCTTGTAATTTTTGCTTATCACTACGGAATTTGAGTCAAATTTGTTAAAATTATTGTTTGGCATTTCTTGGCCAGCTCTTGAACAGATCCTGTTGGGAATGACTGAAGTCAAATGTGTGTAAGACGTTGCAGAACTGTTATCTTTAACTTCACTGTAATTACAATAATGATAATTAGTTACGTACTTTATTATTAAAAAAATACTATATCTTGTGTTATAGCAAACAGAGAAGTCACCTTCTTACTTATAAATGATTGATTTTAGAAATTAAAAAGATATTAGATGTACTGAGACATACCTAATAGTTTATGAATAATTAAAGTTTTACCAGATGTACCTAAAAAGGTTTATGTTCAAAACACAATAATACAACATTCTTTACCGCTTGTGTGCGGATTGCGGAGCGCCATATTAGCGCTGTCATCATTATTGTTCGCCGTGGCGGCATCTTAGCACTCCAGGCGCTCTGACAAGCTAATGAATTTGAAATATAGGTACATAAAATGATTCGATTTTATGTTATTACTCTTTCAAAAATTGAAAACTGTGGCAGCTATGTATTGTGAGAATAATTTATATAATTATATTATGCATAATCGATAATATATAAGTAACATAGTTAGTCATAAAAGACTCTTATGAAAATAATTTGTGTAAAAATGTTACATATTTCATAATCACTTGGCCATGGATGAATTTCTATTTTATTACGACGCTTTCTTGTACAAATCCTTCGTAGAACTTCATTTCTCTAATTGTCCATATTTTATTCTTCTAATTATATATTTATAAGCACAGAAAAAATAACACATTAAACGCAACAAGAGTATAAACTTAGGTCCTAATTATATGTGTCCATAGTTACATGAAAAGCCTATTTGATTCAAAGTATTCAGTCTATAACATAAAACATGAAATTACGAACTCAAATCGGCGTATTATAATAACAAACAGGTTTACATAAAATTTCGTGCAGCGGAGACGCAAGCGACATGACCTATCTCTCACAGGGCTCATAGCCGAATGATGAGGTCTGGGCGGGGCGTAAACTAGCAACTGACACTCAGTACACCGCTTATGCTAATAAGGTTTAAATTGCTGAAGCGTTTGATATTGATGGGATCTACCGAGCGTCAAAATCATAGACGTTTGGCAGATTTTATTTAATTTTACAAAATATACACGTATAATATGAAAATAAATAGGGTAATTCTTTAGTTCATTAGATTTCCTACAATATTATCAAAAAAAATATGACAGCTTACGATCAAAATATTGCAAACAGTGAGACGAAAGATTATTTTCTGCCTCGATTTTGTGATTTTTTTACCGTGATTCTATTTTACGTACATGAAAAATTCTTTCAAAAGTCTTTTGTTCAGACTTTTGACTTTAAGCTCTAATTTTTGCTAGTTTGTAATATGTACCGTTATGGCTAGATGCGCGACGAAAAATTAGGTGTTTCACGGCTTCTGAGGTATAACAGCGCCTTAAATAAATAAATTTGCACTGAGCGAGGTGAGCAAAGCATATTTATCCTAGCATTGTCCTCCAAACCTTTTTCCTTGGACACTTCATGACTCCAATGGAGTCACTCCATTTCGTAGCCTTACCAGAGTCCACAGAACATTAGTTTTTTATTAACTGTTTTCTGCGACCTATACAGATAGCGTTAATCTATAGTTTAGACCAGTTTCAGGATATGGAATGATACCGTCTTGCAACGACTGTGGTCACAGAGGGACTCGACTGAGTGTCATTGCATTGCATATACTCTTGCGATGAGCTCTACGTAACTTTCTTAAACGGCGAATGTTTTCATCGCAAACCTCATCTATCCTCCTCTTTCTCATCCTCAGCTTTCGCTCATGTCTACTCGATACATACCCTCTTTGGTTTGGGGCGAATTCCGTCTGAAATAATAGACGCGCCAACGTAGAGCGAGTGAATAAATAAGAATCATTTATTCATTCATTCGATTGATTCGTTTTCTTACGAGGAATTTTGTCGGTCTTTTGTGCTTTTATCCACGGGGTGGATAACAATAGGCTTGGTTGTGTCCCGTTGTCTCATGTTGACCATTAATTTTGACTGTCTGTGGCAGAATTGTATGCTATGTAGGTACATCCTATAGAATACAGTCTGAAATGCCTATTGTTGGGAGGGCAGGATATACGTTTTTAGACATCTGCTAATTAGATTTTACTGGAAGTTATAGAGATTTCTGCAGGATAGTGAAAATATTAAAATTGATTATAATGACTTTATGAAAGTAATAAATAATATATGTTGTTGGACTGGAATTTATTTTGTTAAAACTACATTCACAATGAAAATCACAGAATTCAAATAAATTTTATACATTCAAAAGTTACTATTAGAATTTGCCATATAAAACAATTTTAGACAAGCTTTACGAACATAATTTTCTATCGCAATTATTTTATATCATTGCTACCCTGTGTCATGCTCATCGTCAATCCAATAACCTGTTGGTAAATAGGTACTATTTGTTATTCTAATGATAAACTCTAGACCGATGGGTAATATTATTTCTTCAACGAATAATAAAAACAAAAAAAGTTTGCTCCTGATCGCGGTTCAAACCCAATACAATCGTAATAGCTCATCCACGAATAGACCACTTCGTTCAAGTTGTTCCACGTTTCATAAAAATCAACTTGCTTATATATAGCGCATTGGGAACTGAAATAGTGAAAGTAAACACACCATTGTATTGTACTTATATTGTTCACAACACCTGTTAACTTCTCCCCCTAGGGGGCAGTAGGTGTACAAAAGGCGGTTTCGTTTGTTTACCTCATAGACTAATGATTGGTCTCGTTCTGGTATAGCGAAGCGATACCAATCATTTGTCTAAGGTTTACCTATTAACTATCGGATAGCGTAAATATTTTGTCGTACCACCCACGCTATGGTATACAAACGTGTGTATGTGTGTGAGTAAGTCTAATAGCAAGACGAATGGAGTGCTTAAAAATGTTTTATTTGTACTTTCTTCCTCTGCACAGCGGGTTAGCAGCCCTACGCTATTAACCCAACTGTACATGAAATGCTAAATGCTAGGGGACTTATTTAACGTATTTATCCTAGCGTCTTACCCTAGCACCTATAATATCCTATCCTAATTATCCTAACCCTCATTACCGATAGGATACTAAACCTAAAGTTCTACCTAGCGTATAATGCGAATAGGCTTGGTGCTCTGTGGTATTCTGTGATACAGACCAGCACTTATACGCACCCACTACTATGCCCTTCACCTAGGAACGCACTATCGTGATACTACTGTGTTAGGGCGGTCGCAGATTAGCGTTTTATTAGCGCGTATAAGCTCGTTTTCGGAAGCGCATGTAGGCGCGTATAGGCGCGCCTTTTGGCACACGCGCAACTCGTACGAGCGATGACGCGCTTAGCCGTCAGAATCCATGTTGACACTGACAAGATGTCACTACCATTTCTAGCGAACACGCCGAAATATGTCCGTTTACGCGAGTCTGGTTTTTTCAAGCGCGTAATGTAGCGCGCGTGTAAGCGCGTATGCTAAAACGACCGTATACGCGCGGAAAAATACGCTAATCTGAAACCGCCCTTAAACTGTGATACAGACCTACGCTTCGTACGCGCCTAAAGCCCTGACCACAGTTTACTAAATAGTTACTACGTAACAGATACATCACTTCCATACAAAAGCGGAAATACCTACGCTATAGATCGATAGATACACTTAATTGCACACCTACATAGATATATGTACATTTTGTAAAGTAACTTAAAACTACGATAATGTACAATTGGCGGCCTTATCGCCTGGGGTGATCTGGTCCAGGCAACTTTGAGATGGACAGGAATGATGTAAGCAAAAATATGGAGCAATGGTGTAGTTGCATAAGAAAATAGCATTGAATATATAATCACCTACAAAATCTTAATAATAATAGCCATTGTTCGCAGTGAAGAGAAATGTACCCTAAGTACGCACGTAAAGAGTTGCAGATTGTGTGACTTACGTACAAGCGCGTTATCGAACGAAGGCGCTAGAGTTGATCCTATGATGATTGGTAGCGCCATATATCTTTTCTATTGATAGTTAATTATGTCAACACCTAGCTAATAAATTCCTTTGCATACCGCAATGTCAAAACGAGCGATCTTTTATCCTTTTCCTTCCTAAAGGCACGCCTCGCTCTAATTGGTCGCGGAATGCAATGACGCTGCGATGGAGTCGAAGGTCAATCGTCACGCTGATCGGTCGCATGCTGACACAGCCCCGCGCCGCGCCGAACGCGTGCAGCACCGCAATATTTTACCGCTATTTTATACTATAAACGAGAACTAAACCGCCCGCGGGTGTAGTGGAGTGATCTGTGCAGCTTCGGGCTGGATCCAGGTGGAGTGATCGGTTTTATAGCCCGACTCTTGAAGACGCCAGCAGCCGCCATTTTGTCAAGGTAAGGCGTGCCTCCTTATAATATCCTATACTCATAAGATCGCCCGTTCACCCACCCTTCTAGGCGATTTACCAGCTATTCTTGAAACAGTCCACAATATTAATAATTTTCCATATCACGAAATCGCCTAGTACATTTTTCGGTGCAACGCCGAACCAATGATTTTGGTAATGAAACGAAATGTTGCGAAAGAACCGTATTTTTATATACACGAGAGAGCTAGTAAATGCATATGTTTACCATATTTCATAAAATTAACAATAAGTAATATGTTAAAAAATAAATTAAATTAATAATAATAGCACGTAGTAGAGGCCTATTGCCTATTGCCGTTTACCGTGCACAATACCAGACAATACAGTAAGTTGTACATAATATTCTGACATTAAGTATATCTTATTCTTTCTCAACAACCCCCAGAGCAAGCAGGATTCCGTCGGGGCTTATCTACCACAGACCATCTACACTGTTTGAACCAAATAATCGAAAAGTGCATCGAGTTCAAAAGACCTTTGTACCTGGCATTTGTCGATTATACTAAGGCATTCGACAGCATTAAACACGATGCACTATTCAATGCACTACACGCACAGGGAATAGAAATAGGCTACATTGACCTTATTAGAAACATTTATAGTAATAGCACAGCAGCAGTACGAATTAATTCCACAGGACCAGTCTTTCCTATCCAAATTGGAGTGAAACAAGGTGACCCGCTGTCCCCTAAATTATTTACAGCCACCCTAGAAGAGGTTTTTAAAGAGTTATCCGACGAGTGGACTGACAAAGGTATTGCCGTCGGTGAAAAGAGGTTGACAAACCTTCGATTTGCCGACGACATTGTTCTGTTGTCATCTTCAGCAGAAGAACTGGGTGTCATGC
Organism: Euclidia mi; assembly: GCA_944739405.2. Classification (NCBI taxonomy): domain Eukaryota; kingdom Metazoa; phylum Arthropoda; class Insecta; order Lepidoptera; family Erebidae; genus Euclidia; species Euclidia mi. The sequence continues at coordinate 37,146,880 of OX123191.2, forward strand.
TTAACGAGCTGCATGAGGCGAGCCACAGGATAGGACTTCGAATGAACATGTCAAAGACCAAAATAATGACTAACAGCACAGAAATAAATCTAAACGTAGGGAGTGCGGAGATCGCATATGTCCAGGAATATTTATACCTTGGCCAAGTAGTCTCTTTCCAGGCGAGACAAGACAGAGAAGTCATGCGTCGCATAGAAAACGCCTGGAAGAGCTACTGGTCGATGAAAGACCTAATGAAAGGAGATCTCCCATTATGTCACAAGCGTAAACTCATGGACATGTGCGTTCTCCCCATTCTCACGTATGGTGCACAAACATGGTCTTTGACTGCTCAACAGAGGTCCGCACTCGAGGTCTGCCAGCGAGCAATGGAGCGTAGTATCCTAGGAGTCCGTTTAACAGACCGCGTAAAAAATACAATACTACGCTCCAAAACAAAAATCGCCGATGTCACCCACAAAGCCTGCAAACTCAAATGGGACTGGGCAGGCCACGTTTGCCGCATGCCGGAAGACCTTTGGGCCAAAATCGCCACTAATTGGGTCCCCGAAGGTGCTAGGCGACAACGTGGAAGGCCGAGACGACGATGGCGGGACGAACTGGACTCGTATAGGAAGGACTGGCCTGTGCTAGCACAAAATAGAGACCTATGGAAAAAGGAGAGGGAGGCCTTTGCCCTGCAGTGGGACACTACAGGCTGAAAATAAAAAATAAATAAGTATATCTTATTTTATAAAAACAACATTTATATTCATTCCTAATACCGAAACTTATCAATTTACGAACACTTATATGCCTAGTATTTCCTTTGTTCTAAATACAATAAATAGTTTCAATGTGTAGATGAGATTTGATACAAGTACCTACTTATATCAAATCTTATACCATATGATTACTTACTACATAAACCATAGTTTTTCTTTTGGCAATGAAAAAACTACAAGTTTTCATGCGGCGGCCCTCTGTCGTTTGTATCGTCGACGATACACGAAGTCGTAGGCATTTAACGCGTGAATTTGAACCAGTGATGGAGGCCTGCCCTAACACATAAATGGCATGTTCATGTATTGTGTGAACATTGTCAAAACGAAATAATACTTTGACTGAATGTATGCTGTAGTAGTTTAAGTGGTCGCCTCGCCGTACCGGGCCACGCTTGTGGGTTCAATCCACACTTCATAATTAGTTTTTTCGAGTCTGGGTATAGGTGCAATGTATCCGATGTTGGTAAAGAGTAAAGTGGAATGTTTTGCGAGTGATTGTTATTGACCGAAAGGTCCGGTCCGATTTTCAGATCAAAGGATTAATTTGAACAAACTGGTAGTCGATTTCTGAAATGAGCAATTACTTGGTTTATTGGATTTTTCATCTAGTAAATATTCAGTAGCAGCAATTAGTCTCATATTACGAGTATATGCTCCGAAGTTGAAAATATTCTTATCTGGGACCTTAAATATAAACGTTAGAGTAGATAAAGAGTATAATAAATCAACCAGTGCCATTTTTTTTTTCATTACCGCTATACCGTTCGAGCGTACCCCGTCTCAACCAACCTAAGTATAATAAATCAACCAGTGCCATTTTTTTTTCATTACCGCTATACCGTTCGAGCGTACCCCGTCTCAACCACGGACTACGATGGGAGAAGCACAGTTAACGTTGAAAATAAATATTAAATACAGCAATTAAATTTATTTATATTCTATGACTATTATTTCGACAACAAATCTCTTTCAACTTTGATTAATAACTTAAAAATAAGCTGTGGGTCATTGTAGTGAGGTTAATAAATAACGGAGTATTATCACGCTAGTTTTACACGCTAACTCATTAATTTTAATACTTTTTTATATATTCAATATTTTAAAGTAAAAAAGTTAATATTTTATACAAAACAATTTTTTCCAAAGAAAATGATTGAAAATTGCCTACTTAATTGCATATACGCCTTTTCATTTAAAATTCATGAGGAAAATAAATTCTGAGAAAGGAAACTTTATCAATGGGCCAATTAAATCAATAGAGGGAATAAAAATTGGATCTTTAATATAAGACAAACACATATGCAACTTTACCATTAACGCTCATAGCGTGGCTTGGCTTGCTGTTCGAAATAGGTCGGCAAAGTTAAGCACCGCTTGTACAGGTTGCCATGTGAATAGGTGAACATGTGTAGCATTAACATTTGAGCGCTACCGTGCTTCGGAGGGCATGTAAAGCTGTTCAATTTAAGCTGAACAAGAATTATTAGGCCATGTCGGAGGCCTTTGGTGGTCCGAAAACTCCGACACCTCTGGTGCTTACTAACACTCATACGTAAAAGAGAGAAAATAAAACAAATCATGTTCAGGATAAGATTACAATGAAGTATGGTTGATTTACTCATATAGTTTGCTTGATAGTTCAGTGACACTGGCAAAACGGGTCATAAAGATGTCCCATCTTCATCATCATCAGGTCAGTTACTAGATCTACAGACCAAGGCTGTTTAATCCGCGGCTATGGTGTCACATCAAAGCTAACACAGCTCATACAAACTTTACTATCTGTGTATAGAATATGCGAGTGTATGCATGGAAAATAAACTAATAATGCACACATAAAAACATCATAAAATACGAAACAAAGGTCTACGAAAGGGAAATTATATTACAAACGAGAGGTACCTACTTTGATGTGGGGTGAAAGATAAAAGAAACATATGCGAATGTGGCGGCGAGTCAATAAAGTGCTTTTACGAGTCGTATTCGTCTCTGAGCCAGGTTTATAAGAAATCACGTTGCCAACGTGGTTGGTGGCTGCGTGATTTGAAAAGTGAAATGGGCAAGAATGTATTTACTTTTTTTACGAAGCCGCCAGTGGAAGCTCCACTGGCGGCTTCGCCATCCGCATGACATATCGAGTCGCGATAAACTATCCACCTAAACAATCCTAATGAATAATTTCTTCCATGGGTGAAAATAGCATAAAGATCAGTTAAAAAACTTTGAGTTTATCGCGAACATACTGATGAAGGAACGCGGCGGAGGATATGAGATTACAACATTAGATACAAAGCGTATGCATTAAGTTTGCATAAATTTAATGCACAGGACACAATTATGCACATTACTAGCCAGTAGGAAGTCCATGAGAATTTCCCACTTTAAAAAATAGGTTACTATTTAGTCCTTTTAACAAGAAATAACAGAGCGTGACCATCAATCAATCAATATTAAGTAAAACTCTTGCGTTACTGCCTGACGAACAGACAACGCGTACAGATAGTTCAACTCAGTTGTGCGCGCGGCCCTATGTGTGGGTAAACCTTGTACATATACAGTGACTTTGTGTGCGTGACAAGAGGTACAATCGGGTACAAATACAAATACAGTTATTTACGGGTTATATACGGGTTTAAAAAAAAAACAGTTATTTCGTAATTTAATGTTTATTTATTGAATATTATTCTGAATCGCTACTTGTAAAATCAAATAATGAATTTTCGGATTCGCTGCTCTCACCAAGGTTAATTATGATTTCTGACTCCATGTCAAAATGTCTATAGTATTCTTCTTCTTTCTTTTGTACATGTCGACAAGTATTACCCCACATCCCTTCATCAATTTGACTTAAACGTTCATTTATGAGTTTCATTATTTCCGTCACATTTTGGTCGACATTATGTGAAGCAATATAATTTTTTTAAATTCCCAACACATTTTCTATGAGGTTTAGTTCAGGATGATATGGTGGCAATCGAAGAACTTTTATGCCATATGGCTGAAGTATGTCGTCAATCTTGTAACAGATATATTTTTCTTTATTTTTTTAATCAAATCATACAGTTAATTTTTTTTCATATCTTGATTAAAAGCTATATTTTTATCTGTCAGCTTCTATCTCTACATTTTTATTTTTTTGGAATTAGAATTTGGGGCTCTGTCATTTTGAACGTTATGGTATGAGGCATTATCAAGCACAACAACAGAGGTGGAAGATTCGGTACTAGATGTTCTTTTAGCCACTTTTCATAGTTTTCGTCGTTCATGTTAGAGTGGTAATCACCAGAAACACGATTTGCTTTGTATGTCAATAGTGCGTTAAGAACCAAACCTTGTTCTGAACCAGCATGCACAATGATAATTCTTTGTCCTTTCGACAGGTTTCTCTTTAAAGGTGGTCCATCTGTATTACCCCATCCTTTGTTTTGCACATGATTAGTTAAGATGTAGCTCTCATCTGTATATACGATAAACCGATTTTCTTGACGGTATCTGAGTATATTTTTTGGATGTCATGCCGCTCTATAATAACACGTCTGTTATCCACAGTTTTTCGCCATTTGTATCCCAACTTTAACAAAGCTGTACGCAGAGTCGAAATACTTCCATCATAGTTAAGTTTATCTTGAAATATTCTTTCAACTTTAGCAAGGTAGGTAACTCGCGATGTTCTAAATGGTAATTTTGAATAGTGGAACGTATAACATCAACGTTAAAGTTGTCGAATTCTAACTTCTTTAAACGTTTTTTACGGTCTTTATGCGGAGATTTAAATTTAGAGCCAGATTCTTTTCCTTTAGCCAATATATTAGTAATTGTTCTCTCTGATTGCTCTGATTGCCCCACTGCCATTGCTGTTCTTTTCCGTACGCTATTTAAATGTTCACTTAATTTCGATATTAAAATTGGACTTGCACTGCAAACTGGATCACTTACTAGTTCCAATATATCTCTCACATCTATTTTCAGAAATTCGTATACCTTAGCAATGGTTTCTCGATTCTAAAACAATAATACGTAAACGTCAACAAGGATAATTTTTTTCGTATATAGAATCATAGTAAATATTAATTACAACTAAATTTAAAATGAAAAAATATTTATACCTGACTCCTTAAACATTTTCTCCGTGAAGAACTAGACATTTTCGTAAACGACAGTACCCGTAAGAAAAAGCGATAAGAACACGTCTTGCTCGGACGACGACTGCCGCGTCACTATAATAATAATAATAATAATAATAATAATAATAATAATAATAATAATAATAATAATAATAATAATAATAACCAAGTATTCGGCCTCGTTTGCCTCGGTTGCCCATGCATAAGAAAAATATAGCGCTAGTGAGTGCCTTGGATTCACTATTGTCAATATATTTGATACACAGTCAATCCTGTATTGTGCGGCTGTTACGGCATGTCGAGTAGCAGGAGTTAAATTTCCTGTAAATAATACCGCTACTCGACGGTCCGTTATGGTGCCAGCATGGCAATGCAGGATTGAAAGTCGTATCGCTGAGACCAGGGCACTCATTGGCAAGCTGTCCTCCTTTAGAGCCGGCAATACACGACCGAGAGTGATGCGCTTTGTGACTCGGGCCTTCGCGGGAACTGGTATCAGTTCCCAAGATTATTTGTCTCGAGTTACAGAGCGCATCGACTTCCTAAAACAAAAGCTTTATGCATGGGCAAACCGTATTCGGCGATATAAAAAAAGAGTGTATCGATATTGCCTGAATCGCACATTCCAGAGAGACGAAAAGTGTGTGTACCGGGGATGGGAGCACCCTGATTCTTCGGCCAGTAATGGTGATGGGTGTCGACCAGATGATGATTCCACTGTTACTTTTTGGCGCAGTATCTGGTCGATGCCCGTCAACCATGAAGAGGGTGATTGGATTGGGGATGTTGAGCGAGCATGTGAACGAATTCCATCTATGGAGCCAATATATATAACAATTGACGACATAGCCAGTGCAGTCCGTCCGTTACAAAATTGGAAGTCAGCGGGACCGGACGGACTGCACAATTTTTGGCTTAAATGGCTCCGAAGTTCGCATGCTTGCTTAGCATCTCAATTTCAATCATCATTGGAATCAGGGTCGCTGCCTGATTTTTTAACATCCGGCGTTACACACCTACTGTATAAGTCTGGTAGTACCACGGACCCCAGGAATTATAGGCCAATTACGTGCTTACCAACTATATATAAACTTCTTACATCCATTTTGAGAACGAAATTATCTAAACATATATTTGATAATTCAATTTTATCTGTTTCTCAAAATGGATGTAAGAGTGGGGCTCGTGGTACTAAAGAGCTCCTTTTGATAGACATGGCCATTAGCCAACAGGTGCGCCGTAACCACAAGAATCTATCGACATGCTGGATAGATTACAAAAAGGCATACGACTCCGTGCCTCATGCGTGGCTTTTGAGGGTGCTAGAGTTGTACAAAGTAGATACAACTCTATGCACCTTCTTAAGGTCGTGTATGAGGCAATGGAGGACCGTATTGCGCTATCCAGGGTGTCGATCGACCTTGGGTTGCGACGCTCCCATAATGATCGAGCGAGGTATATTCCAGGGCGACAGCCTGAGTCCTCTGTGGTTTTGCCTGGCCCTGAACCCCCTAAGTACCTTATTAGAGGCTTCTGGGCTAGGCTATCAGTTGAGGAGAGGAGGTCACGTTACATCTCACCTCCTTTTCATGGATGACCTGAAATTATTTGCCCCCAACAAATTCCAACTGACTGCATTACTTAAGGTAACCGAAACCTTTAGTAATTCAATCAGGATGGAATTTGGTGTGGATAAATGTGCGGTCATGCATGTGAAGAGAGGCAGGATTATGGAATCTGCAGGGATACAACTCTCAGATTCCATACAACTTAGATCCCTTTCCCCAACTGAGACTTACAAATACCTGGGTATGTCGCAGTCATTGAATATTTCTGAGACTGACATGAAACAGACGTTGCAGGCTCGGTTCTTTGGCCGCCTGAGAAAAGTACTTAACAGTCTTTTATCAGGCGGCAACAAGGTGCGGGCCTGCAACGGGTGGGCCATGCCAGTCCTAATGTATTCCTTCGGCATACTCAGGTGGACCCAGACTGAACTAGATGCCCTGGATAGAAAAGTCCGTTCAATGCTGACTGCATCTCGTATGCATCATCCACGCTCATCGGTAATGAGGCTGTACATCCCGCGGAAATGTGGGGGTCGAGGCTTTTTATGTGCTAAGACCCTACACAACCGCGAGGTGTGCAACCTCAGAGATTATTTTCTGCAGATGAGTGTGGATGTGCATCGCGATGTAGTCGGAATTGATACAGGGCTTACCCCGCTGGCTCTGGCTAAAGAGAACTGGCACAAACCTGCAGTACTTAGTACTGAGGACCGACGAGAAGTATGGAGGGGCAAGGAGCTGCATGGACGATTCTACCGGGCCTTACATGGGCCCGATGTAAATTTTAAAGCTTCCATCTCCTGGCTGCGATTCGGTGATCTCTTTGGAGAAACCGAAGGTTTTGTCTTTGCAATTATGGACGAAGTTGTCATGACAAACAACTACCGGAAGTATATTCTGAGGGATGGGACAGTTGACATATGTCGGGCGTGTCACCAACCCGGAGAATCGCTCAGGCATATAGTGTCCGGTTGTTCGAGTCTTGCCAACGGTCAGTATTTGCACAGACACAACCAAGTAGCCAGGATAATCCATCAGCAACTAGCCCTTAAATATAATCTCGTTGGTTCAGAGGTACCGTACTACAGATATGTGCCCGACCCAGTTCTCGAGAATGGTCGTGCATTGTTGTACTGGGATCGGTCTATCATTACAGACAGGACTATTGTAGCCAATAAGCCTGATATTGTAGTGATAGACCGAGCAGAGCGACTCGCAATGATAATCGATATCACCATACCGCATGACGGCAATCTCGTGAAGGCAGAAAAAGAGAAGGAGATTAAATATTTGGACCTAGCTCACGAGATTGTTGACATGTGGGATGTGGATTCGGCGATCATTGTGCCGATAGTCGTGTCGGTGAATGGGCTAATCGCCAAGAGCCTCGATCAACATCTAAAGAGGCTCGCACTAGGCAGCTGGATCAAGTCCTTGATGCAGAAGGCAGTTCTTCTCGACACGGCACGCATCGTGAGGAAGTTCCTGTCTCTGAGGCCCTAACCACCGGTGGCTTGGTCCCTGTACCCGACACCGGTGGGTCTCCGTGGTCCCTTTTATATTTCTAAACTTTTTTTTTCTTAATATAGTTTATTAATATAAAATTAACTATGAGAAATGTAAATAAATAAAGTGAATAATAATAATAATAATAATAATAATAATAATTTATTTGCATAAAACACGGTATACAGAGATGTTATAATTATATCAAAGGCAATAGTTCTTACATGTTTAGCCGGACATATTCAGCATGCAAATATTAGTTACAAATACAAGTTACAATTTTTTGTCAATAAATTCCTTAATACTATAGAAATTGTGTTCAGTTAACCAGTTCTGTAGTTTTATTTTAAATAAATTTGTGTTCAATACTTTAATTTCATTCGGTACTTTATTATAAACTCTTACACACATTGCCAGACAGCTTTTGTTATATTTCGTAGATTTGGGGATATCAGCCAATACAAGCCTATCTGGATCTCGGCGATTTCTAAAACTCACATCATTCGCAGTTTTGAAATGTTCTTTGTGTCTACGTACAAACATACAAATTTCGTAGATGTATAGTGATGGTAGTGGTAACAAACCATTTGTTTTAAATATCGGTCTACATGATTGATCCGGTCGCATACCATATATAGCCCTTAAACATTTTTTTTTGAGCTACGAAAGCTCTTTCTATACCAGTACTGTTTCCCCACATAACAAGTCCATAACGAAGTACAGATTCAACGTATGCTCGGTATGTTACAATAGCTGTGTTTGTATTTGTTATATTTCTAATATGTTTTAGTGCATAAACAAATCTATTTATTTTACTAGACACTATATCAATATGTGTTTTCCAGTTAATATCCTCGTCAATTGTCACTCCTAGAAACTTTGTGTGTGTAGCTTGTTTAATTTTAGGTATTTATTTTGTGTGTGTATCGTGTGTCCACTGCCACACGAATGCAAGTTGTATATTTACAAGCTAACGCACACATAGGCCCGCGCGCACAACTGAGTTGAACTATCTATACTCGATACTACCAGGCGCAAGAAGCTCAAATTTCGCATGATCATAATTATTAGACTGCCTCCGTGGTCCAGTGGATAGCGTATGCGACTGCTGATCGGAGGTCCCGGGTTCGATTCCCGGGTCGGGCAAAAGTGTTACTGGGTTTTTCCGAATACTTAGTAGCAGCCCGGAGTTTGGTGATGTGCCCGGTAACGGCAATAGGCTCGCCCCCTATTACGTGGCACCTAAAAATTCATGGCGAAATGTGGGTGTAATATTTACGCCTCTGCCTACCCCTTCGGGGATACAGGCGTGAGACTATAAAAAAAACATAATTATGTTATTTTGGACGTGCATGGGAGCCCTAGAATATAAGAGTTAAAAACAGTTTCAGTTGCGCCGAGCCGCGTGCGATGACTATTACGCAAAAGACTTTTCTGAGACCTAAACACAGTGTAAAGAATGCCATTGTATTAGACATGCATGAATATTATTCAACGAAGCCGGCCCACGTCTATTATAATTCAATGTATCGGTGACTGGATTATTGTTAACTTTTATGGTTGACAATTAACTTGTGCATATACGACACTGTCGTATTGTAATGTATTTTTTATTGCTTATTGCAAAGGGCGCATGCCAGGATATCGGCCATATGCAAATCCATAATCGTTGGCGCTTCAGCTTGCCAATCAATGTTATATCGTGTGTCCAGTAGGTACTACGTATAGTTCTATTATATCTGTGGTATTACCAAAGTATTGGAAATAGTATTTTGTATTTTGAAAGTAATTTTCTGTGCAATGGGAAGTTTAAGTTTTAAAAGACGTGCAAAGTGCCCTTCTACTTAATTTTTCGTTATAGGTTAAACTTCCTTTTTTTTTGACTCATGATGGAAACCAAACAATTTACGGGCTAACCCCCCCAGGCTGGGCCCCTAAAGGGGGTTCAGGCTAGGGAGAGTGTGGGACTCCCCGTCGAGAAGCACCGGGACTACCCACTAAAACCATCATGGTGTTTCTCTTTCCGACCCCCTGAATGGCGGGGTCACGGGAACTACGTTAGCATTACTGCCGCGACCCCGCCTGAGGCTTATAGCTGCCTCAAACAATACAGATGGCGAAAGTCTAAAAATATAATCTAATAATAAATAATTCGATATCTTTATTTATTTATACTTTATTGTACACCAGAAACATAACTTTGGAGATTTTACAATATGAGTCAAGTACATAGGGCGGCCTTATCGCTTAGAGCGATCTCTACCAGGCAACAACTTTACTACATTACTAATACTTGGCGCATCGCTAATAAAATTGAGCTGTCGAATATATTAAATTGTGTTTGATAATCGCTAGTCTATATCGTCTTTAGCAAGGTGTTGTAATTGGCAGTTACTCAAATGATGCACGGTAATAGAACAATTTGAGTAAACAGGTTATGGTTAAGTAATTCTTTTGTGGGCTTTTAATAGAAAATATAATATTTATTACATAATAAAGAAATGTCTACTATTAAACAAGACTTAGGCTTGGAAAGCCATATTCTATGTCGTGGCTTTGCCAACTAATAGGTATTATCATACCTTGCTTTTTGTTTTAGTTTTGTTTTTTTTAATTAATAAGACAGCAAAAAGTTGCAAATTAAAATAAATGTATGTATGCAGGTATTCAATGAATTTCATCAAAACAAATATTTTCAATTTAATATTCTAATAAAACAACGATTCTGAAATTAAAATGAACGATAGTATCAAAATGTTTGCGACGCGTTTGAAATTTAAATCAGTTTATCGAATGGATTAGTCGAGTTGCGTATTTAATGCATACCGAACCGATTAAAGCCTTTATTTTGTTCCACAATACATTATATTGAAAAGTACTATATTGAAAAGAGTTTTTATATCGAAACGGTTTTTTATGGCGTGAATAACACTTCTAATCTCAACGCTCTTGAAAGCGGTAAGATAAAATAAGAATTTTATTTCGCAACAGAAATGGAACTGGCTCCCATAAAAAATAGTGTTCCTAACAAGAATATACAGAAATAAATGTTTCGAAGTATTAGCTATTCTGTCTGGATGGACAATTTTTGTACTCTCCCTATTTCAATTACTTTTTAGAACATTCCTTGATCACATTTAGGATATTGTCAATTATTACGTATCGCTTGCCTCGTGCCTCGGATCGAACGTTGAGCCGTCGGTCCCGGCTGTCATATAGATCTGTGGCTGTCGTTATAGTGGGTCAGTTTCCCCGAATGAAATATACTAGTCAAAATCATATTATATCGCTATTGCGTATTCTGTCAAATCTGGAAACACTGGTGCACGGATCTCAATCTCCAAGGCTAGAAGAAGATTATTGCCAAGTTCTAGTTCGTTTCATCAAAACATTGTATGCTTAGTACTCTATGCAGTGTATAGCTTATAATATATTGATAACCTGGTGATGACGTTATGCATGTAGCGTTTGACCATCAATGGATGTGTTTTACGTTATGCTGCCTTCAGTATAACGTGAAACACATCAAGTAAAAGGTATTTCACCTTTGTATTCATACAATTACGTGTTGCATAAATATTAGAGAAACGAGAAATAATTATATAAAGACTGCCTCCGTGGTTCAGTTAATAGCGTATGCGACTGCTGATCGGAGGTTCTGGGTTCAATTCCCAGGTCGGGCAAGTGTTACTGGGATTTTCCGAATTCTCTGTAGCAGCAGGGTGTCTGGAGATGTGTCCGGTAACGGCAATAGGCTCGCCCCTATTAAGTGGGACCTAAAAATTCATAGCGAAATGTGGGTGTAACATTACACCTCTGCCTACCCCTTCGAGGATACAGGTGTGAGTCTATAAATAAATAAAATATAAGAAATAATTATTTCTCGTCTGCAAACCGAATAACCGAAACAATCGTATATTTTGTTGCGTCGCTCGCTTTTGCAAGGGTCGTCGGTCGCATGAATTTTGATTAGCTCCCCCGGGACAGACATATTCATAAATTGTCCGGGACACGATGAACGATATAAAATATACGATCGATACGATCCCTCATATTTGAGGGATCGTATCTTTACTGACAAATCATGGAAATTGATTCAATTGGTTGTTAGTAATGATGGTCGATAAATCTTTTAGTGTTGGTCGAGACAATGATGATCATTTTTTTATTGGGACTTTCTTTATCTGTGTCGAAAACGAGCAGAGATTTTTCTCATTGACTAGTTTCTGCACGGGAGATTATAGGATAATGCGATAAAAGCTAGCTCACATTCTATTCTGATGTATAAGCTGTATTATCACAAATTTTCATCAAAATCTGTTTTTTAAAAGTGTTTGCGCGGTAGGGTAACAAGCATTCATCCATGCTCGCAAATTTTATTATCTAGGATACAGAAATAATATAAATTGAAGCTTCAGTTTATGCATTGAAGGTATATAATGAATGCCATCTATAGTCACACTGCAACGATGGAATCCGAATTGTGCCAACGTAGTTTGAAACACATATTCTTGACATTAGATGGAGATGACGCAGCACTGCACGTGTTATTCCCCAGTTTAGTTGTTGCAGTTCTAAATAATTGCTGTGCACGACTAAACTTAGTTTAGTTTCGTTGGATGGTTCACTGGTGATGAAAGATAGTTATTCTGATTATGCTAAACAATTATGTAAAAGCTCTATGAATAAAATTACGTTTCCCTAGAAATCTAATCCGATTTAATTTCGCTAAAATATAGGTTAAAATGAAATATTGTTTCTCTTCCAACTATGTTTTATTTCTGTTAAAATCAGGCTTATAAGAATACGCAACTATAATTCGCACACACCCCCTTTATTTTAGTTCTTAATTTTAACAACTGGCTCTTACAAACTTTGAATTAAATCCACGAAAAATAACTAATAACACCGTAGTTGTATTTAAAGTTGATTCTTGGTCCATTGAAATGAAAACGGGAGGTTTTATCAAAGCGTCCGTGGCCTGAGGTACTTAGATACTCTGTAAAGGTTTTCACTGTTGGATATTAAACATTAAAGGAAACCACGTTGACAGAGAAGCGAGTGGGAGAAAAGTGGAATAAATTAGGTTGGTTACCGACGTTTCGTTTCGACTTCAGCATTTTCAAGATTGGTGTGCCCTGTGTATTTATTTTACGTGTTTGATAGTGTGCATTTTTGCCTACTAGGTACAACTTGCAAAATGCTCAATAGCTACGCAGTGTCTCTATTTAAGATATGCTCCTCATTTTGCGAGAGATCTATAAGTTGTAAATAGGTGAAATAGATTATTTTTAAATTGCTCCTTACCGAAGATATATCTATGTTTTAGCATATTCTATGGGTACTTATTATACTTAACTAGAGGACGCCAGCAGCTACGCCTGCATTTTTTTTTAATTTACCCGTTTTGGCCGATCCCGTGAGAATTTCGGGAAATCCCTTCTTAGTGCACCCCTACGGTCCCCAAGGAACATACATGCCAAATTTCAGCTTCCTGCGTCCAATAATTTCGGCTGTAGCGTGTCTGTCAGTCAGTCAGTAACGCAAGGATTTTATATATTAAGATTGTAGAAGAAGAGTCCATGCTAAAATAAAATTGCTTTGCTTGAGCTCTGTTTAATATAAAAATAATTATGCTATCGATAAGATTTAATCCTAGTGTTATGTGAAATTATAAAAATATTTATAATACGCTCAGTAGCATGCCATTGGAGAGGTGGTGCACTATGCAGGTAGGTGATGATGATAAAAAGAAGTGATATGTCTTACTGAAATACTTTAGTATAAACCAAAACTATTACCACACACAGCTATGCTAGTTATGTATAACTTAAAGTTGTAGTCATTAAAGTGTGCCTATTGTTTCTGGCGAGGCGTCGACAGCCGACTTCAAACAGAACTCTTTTGTTCTGAGGGGACATCGTTGGCTTCGTCATATAAATATCTAAAATATACAGGTTGTCACAAGACCCATCACCAAGCCGAAGTCTACTCATTGAGCCTGCGCTGTGCATCGTGCCAAATCATACTAACCAAAAATAATACCTGGGAAACGATTTTTTTTATTAAGTTTCACATTTTTTAAACCGCAATTAAAAGCTTGCGTGTGCAATGCTCGAAATACCTACTTATCGCTTTTGTACCTAATTAGAAAATTTCCATACTAACTTTGAGCTTCAATATCTCATGAACCAGTAATTTCCCGGGTATGGTGCCGAAGTAAAAAATGTTCATAGTGATTGGTACAATATGTGATTTCAGTTTTCTTTAAGGGTATTTTTACACCCTGTATATGTGTTCTCGTAAAAAGAACATCAGCCTATGCTTTCCTTTGAGTATAATTGAGAATTTTTATTTTCATGTACTATTTTATTGCCCTGAGGTGCCCTGCTAAAATACACCAATGTACATTAAAAATAATTTCATGCAACAAACTTTCATGGTTGTGATTGTGGGCGCTGTCAGTTCTTTAGGTAGATATGTATCAAAAAAATTGTTTACGACTTTCCTCATGACTTCCTTTTATATTAACCAGAAATATTTAATACAAAAGGTCAGTATTACCATATAAAACTAAGCTTAAATATTTTTCCTGTATGATTATCTATTTTACACAACATAAAAGACAAACCCGCATAAATCAAACAACTTCCGACGCAAAAAATAAGGAGAACTGTGAGAAGTTTTTCGATATATGGGTAAAAGGAATTCACAAAAAATTAACAATGGTTATTCTTTTAATTTTTTAATCTTTCCTCTACTGCACGTGACACATTCATTCCTAACTACATAGTTGCGATGGAAACTATGGGTTAATGAGACAAGAGGTAGCCTATATGATAATCTTAGAGCTATATTCATTATTAATCGTTCAAAAGGTTTTGCGTGAAAAAGTAACAAACATCCATCCCTCCTCACAAATTTTCAAGTTTATAATAGCAGTGATACGACATTATTATTTTTGACAACATATAAATGCAAAAATTTTGTCATTATTTTCTAGCTCATATTTCTCTCCATTCTTTATAATAGGTAAATCATAATCTCGTAAGTAACGGTTACTTCAGAATAATCAATCCGAGGCGACCAATAAAATCACTATGCAAACCATACAATGAAACAGTAAGTTGTACCCCTAAAAGTATGAAGGCAAAGCTACAAAGTCAACTTTATAAAAAAGTCATGCCATCAATCGCTTTAATGAAATAGCTTCCAAATATAAATAGAGTTTCGGTCGAGTGAACCGGAATGGTGAACTCGTTACTGAAAGCATTCAACTGTGACAATACTATGATACCCCTCATCCTACAATTTATCATTAAGGTTAATGAAAGGGTAACGATCAAAGCGTGCTGATAGAAAATGATAAGGAAAGTAAATATTGCTTTAATATGAAATTAGTCTACTAAGAGTTGCGCCCCATGTCGGGCGTCAATATGTAGATTACATATTGACGCCCGACATGGGGTGCAACTATTTATCATTCAGGTAAATGAAAAGTTAGCGCTCGAAGCTTACTGTTAGATAACTAATTCAGAAACTTATACTATGATGACAAAGTAAATAAAATTGCAATTGCCAAGATAACCTTCGTGATTAAATATAATTATTGGCGCCCAACGTGGGAATAATGACTGCACGTATTGCGTAGTCGTTCAAGCGGTCGCCTCGCCACTTGGCTCTGCGTCGAGTGTCGTAAGTTCGAGTCGATTCCCACAGAAGGAAATACTTTGTGAGATCCTTAATTGAATCGGAGTTTTCTTGGAGCTCGTAACGTCCACTGTGAGAAAGGATTTATTCCTAGAGCCATTATAATACAAATAAAAAGGAAACAAACAAGTGGAAACAATAATGTTATGCTCAGCGTTATCAGGCTAGTAATTTGATTTAATTTCACCACAGCGCTATGGTGCCAATCATCCTCAAAATAAAAAAAAAAACAGATTACCAGTTCTCTCCACAACAAAATTAAATAAACACCTCCATAATATAAGCTTATTGAAGTGACGATATTTCCACGCGACTGTCCATTTTATCGAATTGAATGTTCAACAGTCTGTAACAGCGAAATATATTGCATGTGTAGAGTTCTACAACAATTTGGATAATATTGGACGGTGAACATTCACATAAAACTCGTAAAATTCCCTTTATTGCTTTTATTCTCACCGATATTTGCGCCAGTAACAATATTTTGGTCACATTTCGCTTTCATATAGTAGTGAGAGTAAAATAGTAGATTACCTCTAATATAATTGATTACCGTAGTCTGGTACAGTCAGCATCAAAAGTCGATGACCACATTCAGATTTTCAAAATCAATGAACATTTTATCACCCATAAATCGCTCAACAAGAAGGGCGCCAGTATTGAATGAACATCATTAAAGTTCAAAACTAACTGCTGATCGTTATAATATCCGAAATCATTTAGAATCATCAGTTTGAATTTATACCATCAACGTTATTATAGATTTTGTAGTTCGATTGAATTGTAACCTTATTTGTAAAGTAATAAGACTTATTTTCAAAAATCACGTAGATTCCGTTCAAATTCATACCGTCGACTTAGTTTATGATTTTTATATTTACGATTGATTTAGAACCCAATCCGAGGGTCTTGTACGAAATTTACACGGTGATGATAGGCTAGTCGACGGGAACAGTTTTCATACATTTCCTTAATGCACCCTCTATCGATCGCTACTAATATAATAATGAGGGCCGATAAAGGCGCTTTTAGAAAATCTATGGAAATAGGGTTGTTTCCAACTAGTCAAATCAAGCACTTTTAATTAAATATCAAAAATGACCTTTGTCAAGGGTTTTGTATGAAATATGATATAGTGACGTCATAGTGTTTTGCTGTCAAGTAGAATACTTATTATCAATAATTTGACGATAAAAAAATGTTAAATTAAGTTTGAACATTAATTGATGAATGAAACTACTATTATTTTGACATGTTTCACTAGATAAAAATACTTGTATAATTTATTTCACATGCAGGAAACTTCCGTGACGATCGCGTGCAAAAGTCGTGGTTTGTTTGAAAAACAAACTCTTGGTAGACCCCCTATATTCATATAAGACTCATTTTAAAATTCACACAAATTCTGTTTTAATTCAATTCTTTGTAAAAGAGTAAACACCCTTGAATGTAAAATAATATTTCTACTTAATTATCACTTTGTATCGAGTGTAAACCATTGCAGTTGCAATTATTTATCATCTATAAAATATTGTATTAGCTTAAAAGACTATAGTATTATATAAAATTATTTACTTCAAAATACCTACTTAAAAAATAATATAATTAATCACATTAGTTTATCAAATGTAACGACCTCCTTTATTTAGTTCTCGGACGTCACTGGCCGTACTGGCCGAATGACTGGTGACGTGGTGTTATGCTTTTTTACCATAACTTTGTTTAGCGACTTTTGAAAAGTCATGGTCACCTATTTATGCCCTTTTAAGATAATCATTCATTTCTGGCGCTTGTCATGTTGAGCAATTTAGGTATATATTGGTGTACAGCGATATTGAAAAACTAAATGTGGTCATCAACTTTTGACGCTGACTGTACAACGCCAAAGCAATTGGGTTAATATAATATAGTCGTTATAAGCTTAATTATTACATGAGAAGCTCGTTCTTTGCTATATTAAAGAAATGACTTCAAGGTTTCAGTATAGAAGAGGTTGGCTCAAAGCATGTGTGATTATAATAGAGAACGAGGGGATGGCAACAATTTTTTTATAACTTAACTGCTTCTACCCGACTCCGTGAGCACTTTGAGAAATCCCTTCTTAGTGCACCCATACGCTCCACAAGAGTATTGAAAGTTTCAGCTTCTTGCGCTCAATAATTTCAGCTGTGCGTTGTCTGTCAGGCAGTTAGTAACGGAAGGATTTTAAATATATAGATTTAATATATGCCTACCCTATCAGAGACGCGACTACGTATCAGTTTATCGATGTGGAATATTCGCATTGTTACATTTCGATCCATTTAATAATTAACCTAATTCCTTGCACCTACTTCAAATGCAACAAAATTGTCAACAATATCCTTCTGAACATGTCCTACGAAGATACAGAAAAAAAATTATTTGTGTTAAAATAATTATCTCAACAAAATACACCTTAACAATATAACAATATACACCACCTAAATTTATTAGTTGTAATTATTGATAAGATATTGTAGATCTAGTATTACTGTACTAAAACTACCTAGTTCAGGCATATAATCTTATATCAGGAACCTAAACTAAGCTTTTGTACTCTAAATGAGTAAATTGTAACTTTTTATTTAACAGAATAAATTGAATTTGAATTTGATCGGTGTGAGAAATGCTTCCCTTACCTTACTTACCCTTACCCTTCCTTTCTATAAGAAAGTTGAAATACTGTAAAACAACAATATAAGGCAAAATAAATGTGGAATAGGATACTATTCTTTCAACCATGCAATTTACAGACAAGTTCTGTTTCAGCAGTGCAGACTGTACATTTTATCATGGATGGAAATTATTTTTTATATTTCATTTTATCTTGTCTTTGATACAGTTCCTACAATTCCAAATAGTTAGTTCCAAATAGTGTATTGATCGACCAAATGAATATAGCTTTTTTGACCAACATGCATTTCAATTTTGATTATTTGAACTAACCTGATATTGCAACTTCGAGCCTGGTACTAGCTTTTTAAAAGAGTTCCTTCCAGGTTCTGCTCGTAGGCTATCCTGCATTCTAGTATAATTTTTAGCCTCAGTAAATAAATGAATTTGATATCAACATTGTTAACAAAAATTTTAATCAATTGATTAGGACAGCATTCGGCAACAGTAACTCACGTGGTTAAAAGGAATTGTAGATTTCATTCTTCATCGCATTTGTTTCGCTCCAACGGTATGGGCCCGTCACTCAATTACAGAGAACGGGTAGCTAAAAGGGGTAAGAAAAAACAAAACACAGGGGAAAACATCAGAGGCATGTAAAAACTTGTAAGCTTTGATTTAAACACAACCTGTCAGGAACAAGCAATCTTCGCAATAACAACACCCACAAGTTATGATGTTTCACGGATGGATTTCAACTGTTGAGAAAGTAATACATTTTTCTTTTGGTAGTGTTTTGATACTTGTTTTTTTTAAACATCTGTATAGTCATTTCTTTAAATTACTTCTTATATAACGAGGCCTATTAAAAATCTATACATATTATTAAAGTTATTCCTCAGCCGTCCTGCCTGTCTGTACGAACACGAACTCAAAAATTACCAAAATATTTTTTGTACGGTTTTTACCATTATTATCCTCCTAGCGCGTTATCCCAGTTTCAACCTGGGGTCCATTTACTAGGCGATATTCCATGGTTTAGACTAGTGTCAGTTTAGCCGAACATTTTCAAGATCGTTCCAGCGAACACTCTAACCAGCAAAAACATCAAAGCAAATTTACTATCAATTCGCCAGAATGCTGGTCAGAATGTTCGTGAAAATGTTCGCTAAGACACACTCGTTTGTTTTGCTGTTTTGTAACATTCGCAAGAATGGTACAAAACAGCAAAACAAACGAGTGTATGTGTAGTAGTGAATATTCAAATGTATCAGCAGTACACATAAAATGTATGTGCACAATTAGAAGCACGTACACATAAAAATGCTCTTCTAATAGGTACTTAACAACACTACCTACTACTGCAAAAGTGCTTATTTATATTACTTTCAGGCTTATTTATTTACCTCGGCCGCCGTTTGAAAACCACACTAATAATTAAACTCAATATACATTACTGTCTAAACAGTTATAATGTCTGGATGGTTTCGGTTCAAAATAACTGCATGTATTTATATTATATGAAACATCCATTGTTTTAAGTGCGTCGCTTTGCCCAACTTGATTTGGATTCTTGAAATTAGTAATTTATTATTTACTATATATTTGAAAGATAAGCAGTTAATTATATAGTTCTACATATATTATGGAAGAGACAATAGTCTATTGGAGATACCTACCAACAGATAGCCATGCACTGCACCGACTATATAAAGTATATATAAAGTTATGTGTATCGAAGTGCACGCTAGCCGTAGCTGTCGGCTGTCATTAAGAACTTTCACAGTACTTTTATGGAGTCAATAGCTCTGAATATATAGACAGTGGTCTAAGCCTTAAGGCTCCTGCACATAGTGCCGCGTGCACCCGGTGGCATACAAAGCCGCGCGCTTTGCCGCACGAAGGAGCCGCTGGAATGGCCGCCCGGGTATGTCGGAGTACCGCGCGGGTTGCAACTTTCTACTTGTGTGTGGTCGTTATGTACAACTGGAATGATGCCCGGCGGCTTTCTGCGGCAGATTCCGGCGGCATCGACGCCCGGTAAAAGCCGGCGGCACGTGCGACCGGCACTGTGTGTAGCAGCCTTTAGAGTGACACTGTCTTTTTAGGTTGCAGAGCTTAGACGGTAGTCGCTGTGTTAAAATGCTAGTATCTGGTTAGACTAGCGAAGCGAACCGAATGCCACATGCACACAGGCGGAACTCTTGAATGCAACCGAGATTAAGCTAGGTCGACATTGACTTGTTAAAAGGCATTTTTTTACATTACAAACTGACACTTTAATTGTATTTGTGTATAAATGTAACTTTACGATAAGTTTGTCTGTAAATTTGTTTGTCTACTTTTTCGGCTAAACCGTTGAATCGTTTCAATGGAACGTAGGAAGATTATAAATTGTTTTTAAATAGTGTTTTTTTATAGATATTTTATTTATTAGGTAAATAACTTAATTTGGAACATAATAAAACATCATTTGTAATTGAAGTTTAATCTAATCTAACCTAATCTAATACAAAAAAACATAAAACAAATCTAAAAGTGAAAATATTTACAAGGTTTAGGCGTCGTAAAATGCCTCCGCATCAATGTCATCGGGTAACGTGCCCAGAAGGCTGGCAGCATTGCCATGCTGGATGGCAATGCTGATTCTTTGAGCAAAGAATAAACCAGCCTTCTAGTCACGTGAGACGTCGATTAATCGTTTAGAAATTTCCCGGAATAGAGAACGAGCGCTCGGACCCCTTGAGCCTAGCGTTTACACCCCAAACGGCTCAAACACGTAATTACTCACTAAATTACAGTCTTTGCGCCGTTTGAGGGTTTCCGCAGCAGCGCCGGCATGGCCTCCCGTGCTTGGAACATGTGATGGCGCGAGGGTGTCTACGCAGGTTGCGTCCCACACCAAAGGCCTTCAGTCATTTAAATATTCGTTTATATGATAATAGCATTTATGCAGTAGGAAATGTTTCAATTTTTTTACAAAGATGTTGTCTTTTTCTTCGCGTTTTATTGTTAATGGTAATTTATTGTAAATTTTTATAGACATTACGTAAGGGCTTGATGAATGCATTTTTAGTCGCGACGTAGGCAGATTTAATCTATCTTTGTGTCTTAATGAATAATTGATGTTTAAGTCTTCTCTTTTGGTGTAAAATTCATAGTATTTTCTTACAAATTTGCAGGTTTCCAGAATATATATACTAGGTAGGGTTAAAATGTGTAGTTTTTGGAATTGTGGTTTGCAGCTATCTTGGTTTTCTATTTTTGTCAGTATGCGTATTAATTTTTTCTGCATAGTAAAAAGTGCAGGAGCTTCTGTGCTATTACCCCATAATGTGACACCATAGTTTAACCATGCGAAGGCGTAGGCATAGTAGGTTGTAAGAGCGGTTTGCATATCAGTGGTCTTTCTTATTTCATGGAGAGCATAAGCTGCACTTGATAATTTTGAACGGATTTTTCTTACGTGTGATTTCCAATTTAAATGGGTGTCTATATTTAAACCTAGTAGAGAAAATTCATTTACTGTAGCTATCTTTATATTGTTATAAGTGAAATTTATATGTAGTGGTGTTTTTTGTGGTGGATGAAAAGTCATAATTTTAGTTTTAGTGTAATTGATTTCAAGGTTATGGTCAGTTAGCCATTTCTCTGTATTATATAGGAGCGTTTAAAGTTTTTTATTTAGACCTGTTGTATTTTTACATGAGATTAAAAGGGAGATATCATCGGCAAACAACACGCATTGTTCTTGAATTGAATTGGGTAGGTCGTTAATATATACCAGAAATAGTAAGCATCCGATGACACTGCCCTGAGGTATTGAGGCATTTATAATTTTTTTTGTCGGATCGGATATGTTGTATTTCTTTAATATCATGATTAAAAAATTCTATCTCTACTTGGTGCTCTCTGTTTTCCAGGTAGGATCGGAACCATTTGTGTGCCACTCCTCTGATACCAATCTGATTTAATTTACTTAGTAGTATGTTGTATTTGACTCTATCGTATGCTTTAGTCATATCTAATAATATGCCTAAAGCATACTCTTTGTTGTTGATGGTGTTGAGAGCTTCCTGTATATATTTATATACTGCCAAAGTTGTCGATCGATTTTTTCGAAAGCCGTTCTGTGAGTCATGGAATAGATTGTATTTCTCGCAAAAGGAATAAACTTGGGTACACATAGCTTTTTCGAAGATTTTTGAAGCAGTTGGTAGTAAGGCTATGGGACGGTAATTATTTTGTCTGACTTCGAGTTTTTCTTGTGGACTGGTTTGACTATTGCTTTTTTTAGTTGATCAGGAAAAATTCCTTCTTCAAATGACTGGTTAACTAGTAGGTAAAATGGCAAGGTTAATACGTCAGCACATTGCTTAATCAGGTTAGGTGGGATTTCATCGATACCACAACCTTTTTTATTTTTGAGATTTCTTATAATGTCATACATTTCACGCGGTTCTACTGGTCGTAAAAACATTGTGTTTTCTACGTGTTGATGAAAGTGGTTATAGCTTGGAGTGTCGTTCTTTATTTGACTGTCTTCCTGACCGATAGAGGCGAAAAAACTGTTGAAAGTGTTTGCTAATTGTTTTGGGTCGGATATTATTGTATTGTTCAAAATCAGTTTTATATATTTTTTTTCATTTTTGGGTTTTTTGTTTGTGCGTTCATTTATTATGCTCCACATCGTTTTTATTTTATTATTCGATTTTTGCATTTTGTTACTATAATAAATTTTTTTGGATGTTGTTACTACTTTTTTTAGCATTTTTTCATATTTTTTATAATAGTTTATTAGAGCAGGACTGTTTGATTTTAGGGTAAGTATTTTTAATATTCTTTTGTTTTTACTTGCGAGCTTTATACCTTGCGTTAGCCAGTATTTTTTGTAGCTTGATTTTATTTTTATTTTAGTTCTCGGCATGAATTTATTTAATGCATTTGTTAGGATTGAGTGGAATATATTGTAATTTTCATTTATGTTTTTGTCAGTGCTTATTATTTCAGACCAATTATTTTTCTGTAACTCATCTTTAAATTGTTGTATGTTTCTGGTATTAATTATCCGTTTCTTGACATACCACGTACTTGGAGATATGTTTTGACTTATTTTCATATGAATAATGGTGCCATTGTGATCGGAAAAGCCTAACTCCTCTACAGTTGTATAAAGTGGAATTTTGTTGCTAAAGTTAGTAAAAATTAGATCCAAACATGTAGATGATGTTAAGGTCGTACGAGTGGGTTCGTTTATATTTTGGATAAACCCATGCTCTAACATAAGATCTAAAAATGAGTTTGTTCTAGGGTTATTTTCAAATATATTAATATTAAAATCTCCCCCTATCATAATGTTATATTTACAATATTTATTATTTATATAATTAAGGCATTTTTCTAATTGGCAGTAAAACAATTCTTCCTCTTTTCTATTCCAGTACATAGTGATAAGTAATATATTTTCAATAGTTAATTCTATGGCACACATTTCCAAAACATATTCAATTGACATATCAGAGATATCTTGCTTCTCAATGTAATCTGAAAGGTCTTGAAGCAGTATACAAACACCGCCTCCTGTTCGGTGTTTACGACAGTATGAAGTTACGATTTTATATCCGCTAAATTGAAGAAGTTGTAGTTTTTCCGGTGATAACCAGGACTCAACAATACATATGGCTTTGAATGTGGTATTTTCTTGAATAAAAGCTTCCATAATATGCTGTTTATTAAAAAGGCTTTGGATATTTTGGAATAAAATTTTAGTATGGTGGTCGTTGTTTTGTACGAAAGGAATGGTTTGTAACTTCTAGAGTTCTGTTGGGCCAGTGGTCGGAACTGCGTGAAGTGGTTTGGAAATATCCGGTTGTATTTGTTTCCTGTGGAGTACCCATGTCTATTCCTGTTATTAATTTGCCATCTATATAGAATCTGTTATTTCTAATTATCGCATATTGACCATTTTTCCTTGCCTTTATCATTTCATTGCGTAGCGTCTGTCTTTGTTTTCTAGAATTTTCGTCAAGAAATTCAGAAACAGATAAACGTGTTCCTTTAAAGCAATAACTGTTTTCTGTGACATTTTTAGCTAACCTTTTGCTTGATAATTCCACCACTAATGGACGATTCTTTGTATTTTTCCTGCCAATTCTATATATGTTTTCTATGTAACCGGACAAATCAACATTCTGAATATCTCTAAATAAATCTATAAGTCTAATATATAAGACATATTCCGTTTCTTTGTGGTACTCTGTGAGACCATACAACACAAATCTCTTGCTATTTTCTTCAGCTCTAAGGTTTTCTCGGTGAATTGCAATATTTGTTAATTTATGAATTTCTTCTTTTAAATCCTCATTTTCTTTCTTAAGTTTCTCTATTTTATTGTTTATGTCATTCACATCTTTTTTTCTATCTTCGTTTTGCTGAGTCAGGTAATTTATTTCCCGATTGATATCATCCTTTAGTTTAGCCACGGCTCTTGTAATTTCTAGCTGAATCGTACTTTGTATTTCTGTAATAATTGATATATTATTTTCTTTCAAGCGTAGTGTGATAATTTCGCTAAGGCTTTCGAGGAGTAATTCGGTATTGTGACTGTTATCGCACTGTATTTTACTTTCTTGAGTACATAATATTGTGTCACCAAGTAAGTTAAGGTTATCAGAGTCAGCTATGTTATTATTACAGTTGGTTATTCTTTTTCTTAATGTGATGTTGTTTTCGTCTTCTATTGAGGAGGATATATTTCGATCAGTTTGGCTTATCTGCGTATCTATGTTGCCTGTTTTAGGTAGTTTACACAGGCAAGCTTGACATTGCCATTTTTTGTGATCAAGGGTCTTCATAGTAATAAAATACTTTTTGGTAATATTGGCACACTCTAAGTCATATTTACATTTGCAGTTCGAGCAACTAAGATATTCAGCATTTGGTAGTATTAATTTACATCCAGCACATTGAGGTCCAGGTGCCATGTTTCTTATTTATTTTAGGTACTAGTTGTGCACTCTAGTGGCTTATATTCTAACTAATAGGAAAGTCTCTGTTGTTCAATTTTATTGTTTTAGAAGTTTGGGGATGAAAAAGTTTTCCTGTTTGATAAAAGAGGGCGCAAATTTTGATATCCAATTTATTGATAGAGCGTCTTATTGTATGTAATACTGCTTAGACAATTTGTCCATAATTATGAAGACTATCATTTCGCCCAGGTAGGGATTTATGGATGTCGACTGATAGCTAATCCAGCGTGACGCGTTTTTCGTCAGCTCGCCAGATACTACACTAGATGGCGCTAGTGAATTTCTCGCTAAGTCGCGATTCAGGAATATTTAAAGTTCGGTGTGAAAAAACGATTTCTTTTTGGTAAAAATCACTTTAATGCACAAATTTAGCTGTATTATCTGAAAACTATTTGCTTTATGATGCTATAAAAGTTTGTATAACTTTTTTGTATAGTTTTACTCACTGCGGTTGAAGTAATATCAGTTAAATACATTGGTGTAATTTACTTGTAATTTTCACTTTATCTTGTCACAAATTGTTCACAAACGATATCACATAATATTTATTGTCTTACGATCACATACAACTGTTCACACTCAGTTTCTATTCAGTTTTTGAATTTTAATACCTAAATTAATACATAATATTCTGTAGGTAATGAAATATGTTATATGTGATGATAATAGCGACTATTTTAGCCTATTTATTAGACAAATATGTAATTCTTTATTCATCTGGAAATATCTTATTTTAACTACATGTTTTAAGATTTCGCCATTCATTCTTCACAGTATCATCAGACTTGTTTATTTATATAAACTGTCTCACTGTTAAGCGCAGGCCTCTTTTCATTATTAGATTGTAAGTTCAAAGTCACTACACTTGCTAGTGGAGGTTGATAGACTTCACATGTTACTTGATACTTGATACTTGATGGCACGGGCTGTTTCCGCAACTCCACGTCTTGGCGTGTATTTTGCGTGCGGGTGGGAATGGTGTCGTCACTCGAGCCACCCCAGCTCTTCGAGGAAGGCCAGCAGACTCTTGATGTGGCCCACGGCCTCCCTCAGGGTGCTGTATCTGCTCAGGTACTGCTGCCTGTACTGTGCGACCTCAGGGCAGTCGAGGAGCAGGTGGGCTGCCGTCTCGTCTGCTGCCATACAGGCCCTGCACAGCGGGCTGTCGGTGATACCTATAGTAAATAGGTGTTTATTAAAGAATCCGTGTCCTGTGTAGGCGGCCGTGACTGTCCGTAGTTGTTGTTTGGACAGCCGGAGGATTTGTTTAGCTATCTTACCGTCTACTGCGGGAAGAGCCTCCTTGGCCTGCCTACAAGTTTCAATACCAATCCAGGACTGGTTGTGTTTGGTCCTGGTCCTATTTCTTACCAGGTTGCGATAAAAACCAGAAGGGAGGGGAATAATGGGCTCGGGTCCCACCACCTCTAAAGTGGCCCCTCTTCTGGCAAGTACGTCGGCTGCGTCATTCCCTCTTGAGCCACTGTGGCCCTTAATCCATTGCAGTGTTAATTTGTTTAGTTTACCTACCTCTGTTAGTTTCTGGTGGCATTCAAGCGTGAGCGCCGAGGTGACAGTATGGCTTTTGAGGGCTGAGAGGACAGCCTTACTATCTGAGAGGATCCTAATGGACCGTTCCCTTACCTCACGTGCCATGATTGCTGTGGCAGCTAGGATTATGCCAAAACATTCGGCCTGGTAGACCGTGTTGTAGGCTCCCAGCGGTGCTGCGATGTTGATGTTTAGGTCCTCGGAGAAAACTCCTGAACCCGTACCTGTATCTGTTTTAGACCCATCTGTGAAGATCGTGAGCTCGTTGTGGTTAACTGCTCCTTCGTGTATGTCCTCGTACAGTTGGATTTTGTATTTCTTGTCGAAAACAAATTGTTTCGGTATACGGTCGCCAATGGCTTGTGTAATAGGAACTTCTTTAAAGAGTGTATTTAAGTTGTTAGTGTGCGGTGTGTTGGTGTCTTTCCAGAGCTTCAGGGCTCTTAGCCGGACTGCCGACATCGTTGCTTCCTGTTGTATGAACAGGTGCAATGGAGGCAGGTCCAGCAACACTTCAAGTGCCGCTGTTGGCGTTGTTTTCATACAGCCCGTGGCCGCTAGGCATGCAAGTCTTTGAAGCTTCTGAAGCTTGTTGGCGGCCGTTATTAGGTTGGTCCGAGGCCACCACACTACTGCGCCATAGCTTACCATCGGACGTATTATTGTCTTATAGAGCCATAAGACAATTTTGGGGGATAGGCCCCATCGTTTACCTATCATCTTCTTGCACTGCCAGAAGATGATGCTGGCTTTATTGAGCTTATTTTCCATGTGGCTGTTCCATGTCAATTTGCTGTCGAGAGTGACGCCCAGGTACTTGACCTCGGTAGACAGCTTAAGCTCTGTATCAAATAGCCTGGGCAATCGGTAAGTACCCAGCGCGCGCTTGTGTGTGAACATAACTAGTTCGGTCTTGGTCGGGTTTACAGATAATTCGTACTCATTACACCACCACTCTACTATGCGTAGGGCTTGTTGGGTTAGGTCGTACACTGTACTGGTTACCTTACCTGAGGTGAGTATGGTTAGATCATCTGCATAACCTATTGTGTAGTAGTCTCTCGCGTTGAGTTTGTCTATGAGTTCATTGATGACTAAGTTCCACAATAGCGGGGAAAGTACACCTCCCTGCGGGCACCCTTTAGTTATCAAGGCTGTCTGAGTGTCGCCGTGCAGGCGCACTACCCTTTTGCTGAGCATGTTTTGGATCCACTGTATGAGCATCTGGTCCACACCATGCCTGGCTAGGGCGTTGCTTATGCTGGAAAAGTTTGTCTTGTCGAAGGCTCCTTCTATGTCGATGAAGGTGCCCAGGCAGATGCTTTTTTGTTGTATAGCAGCTTCTATCTGGTTCACGACCTGATGTAAGGCCGATTCCGTCGATTTCCCTGAGCTGTATGCATGTTGGTTGGCATGTAAGGGTAGGTGCTTAAGAGCCCCACTTCTTAGTTCCCTCTCGCAAAGCCTTTCCAAGGCTTTAAGCATGAAGGAGGTGAGGCTTATTGGTCTAAAGGACTTTGCATGGGTATAGTCTGTTTTGCCTGGTTTTGGTATGAAGATTAGTTTAACTTCCCTCCACCTCTTCGGTATATATCTGAGGGCCAGGCTAGCCCTCATAATTGCCAGGAGTCTTTTAAGGACAGGTTCTCCTCCCCATTGTAATAACCCTGGGAAGATGCCATCCAGTCCGGCTGCTTTGAAGGGGTGGAAGCTATCGATGGCCCATCGGAGTTTTTCTTCTGTGACCACGTTGTTTGCGTGTCTCCATTCGTGTTCGGTCGCCACTGTTGGTGTATCGTGCCACGTTATTACCGGGGTGAGGACGCAGCCTGGGAAGTGTGTTTCGAGTAGGACGCGTCTTGTCTCCTCCTCCGATGTGGTGTATGTGTTATCCGGTTTACGGAGAGTACCTGGTGCAACCGTTGGTTGTTGGGCCAGTAGTTTCCTTACCCGGTTTGCTTGTTGGCAAGATTCAATGCTCCCACAGAATTTTCTCCATCCCATGGTGCGTCTGAATCTGAGGCATTTCCTGTAGTCTGATTTGGCCGCTTTATAAGCGTCCCAATCTGCGTCCGCGCTTGTGTTCATTGCCCTATTTAGAGACTTTCTTACCTTCTTGCGCTTACGTTCAAGTTCAGCGCCCCACCAGGGTTGTTTCCCCGGGGTTGAAGGCGGAGTGGTTTCCGGGCAAGCTGCATAATAGCTGTCAAGCATCGACTGCGTCAGTATACATACCTGATCGTCGATCTGTACAGTGTCACCCAGTACCGGCGGCGTAGCCGTAAGGGTAAGTTTCTCTTTAAGTAGTAGGACATACTTTGCTTTGTCAGTGTTGTGTGGTTTCCTGCGGGGCTGTGTGGGCTGTATATCGACTTTTATGGAGAAGCTGATCCATCTGTGGTCTGAGCATGATGCCTCTTTCGAGACGTGCCATCCCTTGATGCGTTCAGCCGCTCCTTCTGTTGCGAGAGTTAAGTCGATAATTGTCCGACTACGTTTAGTGACGAAGGTGGGCTCCGTACCTGTGTTTAATAGGGTAAGATTAGTGGTGAATAAGTATTCAACCAATGACATACCTCTGTTATTGTTGCAGTCCATGCCCCACATTTGGTGGTGGGCATTGGAGTCCGTTCCTATTACGACCTCCGTATTGGTTCTCTCGCACTGGTTAACCAGACGCGTGAGGTCGAACGGAGGCGGGTCTTCGGCCTCGGGCATGTAGACCGATGCGAAAACGACCGCTATACTCCTTGGCTGCTGTATTATTTCGATTTGTATTGCTGTGATGTCTCTGGAACAGAACTCCATTAAAGCTTGGGCTCTGATGTTTTTAGTTGTAAGTATGCAGGTTCTTGGATGTGTGTGGTCAGTAGAAGAGTAAATCTTACCTCCCAGACTGGAGAGGCCTCTAATGAGGCCACCCCTTATCCAAGGTTCCTGGATGAGCACGATGGCTGAATGTTGGACCTCCATCCACTTGCGCAGTTGCGCAGTGGCCGTTTGGCTATGATGGAGGTTGATTTGTAGGCAGCTGACGTCACTAGGCAGAGGGTTCATCTGTGGGTGATGTCCCCTCCCCCCCGACCCTCAGCTGCGTTAGGCCAGCCAGGATGTCGCCGGCCTCCACCCCGTCGTCCCGCCGCACCGGACTCAGGAGCAGGCTCTCATCTTCCGAGTTTCCCTCGGCTGACGGGCCAGCCTCCGAGCCAGACGCGGCCGGCTCTGACGGGCCGGATTCCGCGGAGCATCCTGACTGGGTGTTTGAGACTTGCTGTGTGGAGTTGTCGCATCCCGGAGGATGGTCGACATACTTGCCTGTAGAGTCCCGGAACCGGACGTAGACTGCGCCCAGCCCCAACGCGAGGCAGCGCTCGTTCTGCACCAGGACTGGGACTTCTTCCTCCGGGACGCCCACGACCAGGAACCACCCACCTGACTGTCTCTCCGAGTGCAGCAGAGACCATTTGTCGACCGCCAACCAGGGGTTCTGGAACTCCAGAGCTCGACCTACGTCGCGCACGTCGTCCCAGACTCCCTGTTCGTTCGGAACGACAACGCCGCACCGCACTCTCTTCGGGGCCTCTTCCTGGCCCCTAACCTCCAGTTCGAAGCCCGGTGGTGGGACCAGGAGAGAGACCGCCTCCGTCAGCCAGGTACGCGTTGCCTCGTCGGCGCACCAGAGTTTGAGGACCCCGTCCGCGTACATGGGTTTCCCGGTGAACGCAGGGGCGGGGCGTTTTGGGGTTTTAGTCGACCAGGCGTCACTCAGGATCTTCCTTTGAATCTCCGTGAGTATCCGGTCCACGAACTCCTTCGGCAAGTTCCCTGTGCGCTTGCATGTTACTGCAACGCCCAGAGATGCCTTGGAGGCCTGTGCATAGGACTTACCTTTTATCGTGGAGGAGTCGAGGCGGGGCTTTTTGTGCTCCCCTCGAGGCGAGCTGGTCTCGTTGAGAGCACGTTTGGCCTCACCTCTTTCCTTGTTTCCGACAGTTTTACCTGCCGTGTTTCCTGGTGGTGCTGGGGCTGGATGCCGTCCAGGGTGACCAGCCCGCCGCTTGGCGGCAGGCGGCTTCCCCGTACTGCCTCCGGTCTTCGTACACCCCCTACTGCTGAGCGCAGGCTGCGCGCTGGTCACATTACTGGGACCTGCGATAGCGGCCTGCTCCGCTGTTTTTGTAGAGGCAGCACCGGCTGCGGCAGCGGTTTGTGCCGCCTTCCGCCTTATTGCCAGGCGCTGTCTCTTGTTTTTGTTTGCCCTCTTTTTCTTCGCAGAGCTGGTAGCAGCGGGGCCACTCGGTTGTGTAGTGGGCGGGTGTTGGGCAGGATTGGTGGTCTTGCCCTTACCCTTGCCCTTGTGGTGGCTTACCACTTGCCAGCCTGCGAAGGAGGAGTCGTCTGCCCGCTTGATTTCAAACGGGCTGACGATTGTAAGGACGGGACCAGTACTAGCGTTAGCCAGCGCTGAAGTCTCGTCCTTGGGGGATGGTTTAACACCTGCAGCCGAGGCCACGGCGTCAACCATCTGTTTGGTTTTGGTTGATGCGGCGGGAACAGCTTTCGCTGACCCCGTCACAGTTGGGGTAATATTAGGATTTTCGGTATCCATGCAAGTTTACTAAGACTTCATCCCTCTGGCTTCCCACCCTCCATGGAGCCCGCATCAGGGAACGTCATACCGGACGTTAGGATTACCAGAGGGATATAGGAACGCGGGGCTGGTTTACAGCACGACTTCGGGCGCCCGCTTGGGTCAACGGCCTGAGCCGAGTTACCAACTCTAGCCGTCATTCCTCGCTTGCGCCCTCCGTATAGCCTTCACCCACCTCATCAACAGCCGAAATAAATCCCGACTGCTGATGTGGACCCTACGTCCCTAGCCTGTGGCCCTCT
Source organism: Euclidia mi (assembly GCA_944739405.2). Classification (NCBI taxonomy): domain Eukaryota; kingdom Metazoa; phylum Arthropoda; class Insecta; order Lepidoptera; family Erebidae; genus Euclidia; species Euclidia mi. The sequence goes on from OX123191.2 coordinate 37,178,658, forward strand.
GACGGGACACGATGGCCATTTCCCCCGCTGCGGCTCACAGCGGGGGCTACCGTTTAGCTTGAAATCAGGACCAAAGAGGGCGTGTTGCCTCACTTTCACATTACCGCCAGCGCCGCTCGGCTCAACCCCCCAGGACTCCGTCATCCCCGCGTACGGCGCTCGACTGCGCAGGTCCTAGCGCAGGTGGTCAGCTACTCTTACCCGTGACTTTTTACTACGAGCCCACACCCTCCCGACCACGAAGGGGCGTGATGAAGAGATGTGTTCCTGTATGTGGATGTGTGCGCGCATGTGTGTACGTGTGTGTATGTGCGTGTGTAATGTGCCTGTTGTTTGTGTTTCGGCTGGAGGTTTTGGTTGCATCCATTTCTGAAGGAACTGGACCAAGAACGGGCGGCAACCTCGAGAAGGATAGTCCACCAGCCTTGCCTAAGGGATCATCGCGACCTGCGCTACCCCTGAGACCATTCGCCACTCCCTGCACCGGACTCAGGTGCAGGGAGTAGAAGTCAGTGCAGTTCAGTGGTGTTAAATATGAGTTGACCTGCACGGACTTCCGCCCCGACTTCACATGTTATTCAGGAGCATTATGGAGAACTCTCTGACATGCACAAGTCCTCAGCTTAGTTTTCAAACCCACGAACTCGAGACCGTACCGCGTAGCAGTATGCAGTCAGTTAGTCTCCCCACTAGGCTATCACTGCAACAACTCTTCCAAGGCACAAGAAACGATATGCTCTGTTACAATATTGTGGTTTGTAAGAATGTCAAGGCCAAAATTGGAAATATACCTCACTCACTCACAGTCACCTCGACATACCAGACTAAACGTTTTAGCTGCTAAAATATTAGATACGTGCAATTTTCAATCTAGGCGTCCAATTTCCTAGCGTAGCGTACACCTGTGTCTGTGTGGGCTGATATCAAATGGTATGACGGAACCGGGTCAATCTCGAGTGGTCCCAGTGGCCAGTATGATTTTCATCGTTACTAATATCGGGTGTTGTGAAATATTACAAAGGTCGAATTTTTGGTTCGGAGTGCTGGGTTTTGTCCGCGGGAAAATGAACTTCAGATTGTTGGTTATTTTTCAATATGGAAATGCTATGCTGCATATTGTTATGAATTATAAGTATTCGGTGGTAGGGCCACCCTGTTTACAGCACGAATGGGCCGGCTCGACCGGGGCAGTACCACACTCCCACAGAAGATCGACGTAAAGTCACAGTATGTGCTATGCTGTTGCGTTTCGTTCGGTGAGTGGGAGAGCCGGAGGCCCAACCATACCCTCCCCATCCTCTCTTCATTGCCCATATGGGGAAGGAGGAGAGGATGAGGAGGATCAGCTGAGGGGGCGGTTACCGCAGCATACGTGGGACCAGTAAAGTATCCGTGGAGTCATAGTGTGGGTAGTGTGGGTCGACTCGCCGGCCAGGGAGACCCGTAGGAACGGTGGTGCCGCTGGCCGCCCGCCGCATAGTATAGGGCCCAACTGGGACTAACCATCTCGGGAGGCTGCCCCACCAGGCCGCGCATAATCTCGGGGTGGCTCGGCGAGCCGGTTGGTGACCGGACGGTGGGACCCGGCGACCTCTTCCGGGAGGGTACGGGGGCCCTTCCGTCCGGCGGGTCTGCCACCGCTATACCTCACAGTATAATGGCAATACAATACTCTGCGCTTTGTCACGCGCTGCTGCGTTGACTGCCTCCTCTTTTCACGCCCCCTTTTCTTCTTCTATGGCAGCTTCAAGAAATGGTTCCGGTCAAACAGCGGCGTCTTCGTTCCCCACCAACTCACTTTTTGAGGTGGAGTCCGCTAATATCCGCGGACTCCATTCGAACCTCAACGCCGTCCACCATCATCTCGAGACGGCCCGACCGGCCATGCTTTTCTTGACCGAGACTCAAATACGCCGTCTTGACGACACGACTTATTTGCATTATCCCGGTTATGCACTGGAGGATAACTTCCCCGCAAAAGCCGGGGTATGCTTGTTCGTCAGAGCGGATATTTGCTGTCGACGTCTACGCTGCCTAGAGGACCCGTCTTTTTCTGTCCTATGGGTATACGTAAGTCTGGGTTCATTGGCCCGGATTTACGTGTGCCTTTACCGTTCCCATACCGGAGATGCCGAGACAACTCGACTGTTTGACTACTTAAGTCAGGCAGCAGATAATGCGCAGGAGCAGTTCCCGACCGCCGAGTTGGTCTTTCTGGGAGATTTCAATGCCCACCATGAGACCTGGCTGGGAAGAGTCCAAAACGGACCACGCGGGACGAGCTGCTCACGCATTCGCTCTAACGCATGACCTGACTCAACTGGTACTCCAGCCCACCAGGATACCAGATATATCGGGTCAAGCGCCCTCGTTGTTAGACCTTGTGCTGACGAGTAACCCGGCCCAGTACAGTGTGAGGGTACAAGCCCCTTTGGGTTCCTCCGACCACTGTCTGGTTCGCACTACAGTGCCATTCGCTTCACCTCCAAAACCAGTGAAGACAAAGCGACGCTTGTGGCACTACTCGTCAGCGGATTGGGATGGCCTGCGAGACTATTATGCGTCCATCCCGTGGTCTCAACGCTGCTTTGGTGGGAGGGATCTGTCGGAGAGTGCGTCTGCTGTTGCTGGGGAAATCATTTTGGGTATGGAATATTATATTCCATCCACTGACATCTCCAGCAACAGCGGAGTACGGCCCTGGTTCGATCGCGAGTGCACCGATGCTGTTAAACAAAAACAGTCGGCTTACCGCGCTTGGATCAGAGCTCGGTCTCGTCGCGATCCGAATGTCCATCAAGGCAGCCTATAATAGAGCCACCAAGGTCTGCAAGCGGGCATACATAAGAGCGGATGCACAGCGCATTGCACGGTTTGGTCAAGAACTCTTGTCGCACCCCACGGGCAGCCGGGGATACTGGCGATTGGCCAAAGCCGTGCAATCTAATTTCTGCCAGCCTTCACTGCCGCCGTTGCGATGCCCTGGTGGATCACTGGCCCATGGGCCGCAAGAGAAAGCTGACCTGCTTGTCAATCTCTTTGCGGCCAACTCCCGAATCGATGATCGTAGTGCGCAGCCGCCTTCCATTTCCTACTGCGGCCACTCCATGCCTGATATTAAAATCAGGCAATGCGATGTTCGCGCGACACTGCGTTCTCTCGATGTCCGGAAAGCCAGTGGATCTGACGGAATTCCAGCGGTTGTGCTTAGGAAATGCGCAGCAGAGTTGTCTCCAATGCTTACACGCCTGTATCGCCTATCATATGCCTCTGGCGTAGTGCCGCAGGCTTGGAAAGAGGCGAACGTACAACCGATTCCCAAGAAAGGGGATCGTTCTGATCCGGACAACTATCGACCCATTGCTATCACCCCTATCCTCTGCAAGGTGTTTGAATGTTTAATCAACAACCAACTCGTTCGCTACCTAGAAGATCACTCTCTCATCAGTGATCGTCAGTATGGCTTCAGACCGAAACGATCAACGGGTGATCTTCTAGCGTATGTCACTCACCTTTGGGGTGAGGCGATGGACAGGCATGGAGAGTCGTTGGCTATTAGTCTCGACATCTCCAAAGCCTTCGATAGAGTCTGGCATCGTGCGCTTCTTTCCAAGCTTCCAGCCTACGGCTTGCCGCCTCGATTGTGCAACTAGGTTGCCAGCTTCCTGCATGAGCGCCGTATACGAGTCCTTTGTGACGGTGAGTCATCGAAGTTTCTCCAGGTGAATGCTGGTGTGCCTCAGGGGTCCGTGTTATCGCCCACGCTTTTTCTTCTGCATAACAATGATATGCTCACTTTTGGGGGCATACATAGCAATGCAGGTGACAGTACTGTACATGGGCGATATCTCGGACACCCTGCGGCTAAGCAAGCCGATACTGAGGAGTATAGGCGAACAATTGTTGCTGAGATTGACCGGGTTCTGAATTGCATCTCGCATTGGGGTGATGAGAACCTGGTCGAGTTCAACGCCAAGAAAACACAGGTGTGCGCATTCTCAGCCAAGGTATCTCCATTCCTTCCCCATCCCTCTCTTCTGGACACTCCACTACCGATTCAAGACAGCCTCAATATCCTGGGTATGGACATACGCAGAAATCTCAACCAGAAGAACTACATCGAGGGTGTCATCAAATCTGCATCTCGGAAACTCGGAGTCCTGAACAAGGTGAGGAGGTTTTTCACGCCGGAGCAGTTGTGTCTGTTATATAAGACCCAGGTTCGCTCTTGCGTGGAATACTGCTCTCACCTTTGGAATGGCTCCGCTCAGTACATATTGGACGTCCTCGATAGGTTGCAGCGGCGTGCTGTCCGTATCATCGGGGATCCAGAGGCCACTAAGACTCTTGAGTCACTGCAATTACGCAGAGACGTGGCCTCAATGGCTGTCTTCTACCGCATCTATCACGGTGAGTGCTCCGAAGAGCTCTTTCAACTAATCCCACCCTCTCCTTTCCTATCCCGAACGACACGTGCTGGGTTGAGGTGCCACTCTTACACGGTAGAACAGATACCGTCACGCACCAAACGGTTCGGCGCCTCTTATCTCTGACGTACCATTAAGATGTGGAACTCTTTACCAGTCCACGTGTTTCCCTGCACCTATGATCCCGGGTCCTTTAAGTGGGGCGTGAAAAAGCTTTACTCAAGGCCGTCAAGGTGAGGGCCATCATGCCATAATGCCATGCTGGCTGCTGGGATGATGTCCTTCACTATGGGACTTCACTGACTGCTTAGCATCAGGCAGCATGGAGTCAATTTGTTCGGCAGAAATAAAAAAAATAAAAAAATTCGAATGCGTTGAAGCCATACAAATTCAGTACAGTAGTTTTAGGAGATACGGATATTTAGGTACATAGCAAACAGGCGTAAATTCTTATTATTCTTTAGTTTACAATCCGTTTTGATGAAAACTGAAACGATAGGCGTTATTTGTGGATTATAAGACCTAGTTGCCGTGAATCCAGTGTTCATTGAACTCAGACTTCACAAAAAGGGTTCGATTCTCACGCAAGACAAAACTATGTAGCTGCCACAAATTGTTGTTCTGGGATGGGTATTCTTTCGGTCTGGCTTTATCAGCCGTCAGCCTGCCATAATCCATCGCCGTAAAGGCAACTCCAATGATCCACCACTGAGCCCGACTTTCGGCTTTTTGTGTCCAGCCGCTGCCACTTTGTGTATATCAACACTCCAACAACTTCGAAATATAAAGTTAAGCATTTACACCGTAGGGATAAACGTTCTAAATATTTGTTAGTACAGATACAACGGCGCGACTGCCTCCGTGGTCCAGTGGATAGCGTATGCGTCTGCTGATCGGGTCCTGGGTTCGTTTCCCGGGTTGGGCAAAAATTGTTAGTGGGTTTTTTCGAATTCTCAGTAGCAGCACGGAGTCTTGCAATGTGCCCGGCAATAGGCCCGTCCTCTATTAACTGGGACCTACAATACATAATGCGAAATGTGGGTGTAACATTACACTCCTGCCTACCTCTTTAGGCGTGAGTCTATAATAAAGATAAAGACACAACGTACAGTTCTACAGCACTTGTCCGTAAGCTGAAGTTATAGTCATTCCGTTTTATATGTTTCTCCTGTAATATAAAAAGTTATTGAACACCGCTCTGTAGGTTACGACTGTTCGCTAAGTTTCGAGATTTATATTATAAATAATATTATAATTGAAGTTACGAGTGGGTTAGGCTTTGTGGAAAGCATATTTCCTTAAATTGTTGTGTATAGGTGAAGTTGTAATGATGTGCTCTTTAAATAAGGAGGTAAGATAGGTAGGTACTTGAAACATTCTGTTTCGTATATGCCAGGGCAATGTAGTGATAGAACATCTGAACTTGGCTTATGATAGTGACTATGTGTGCAAACATTTGTTCACAACCGCCATTCCAACCCTGGCAGTAACTTTGACGGACGTAACTCAGAGGTTCATCATGATTAAAGTCGCGTCTTCTTTGCAGCAAACTGGCAGAGACATTGCCGGAAGTCCAGAACGACAATCTCCAGTCTTAAGAACTTCATCGTCCTCAGAAAGTTCGTCTTAGCCACTCTGAAAACAATCTGAATCCTGGTTATCGATTTCCCAATGGTCGTTAAATTTGGACGAAATCTCTCCTTCAATGTATGCTTTTTCTTAAATGTATTATAATTTTTGGTAATTCTAAACATTTCGTGACATATTTACAAAGAAATAAAATCAAGAGAATATTTTTGCAATGAAAAATACCCTTACACATCACGTAGCGCCAAGGTCGAAACGACCCATTCTCACTTGACAGGTCCGTATTGTCCAAACACCACGCAAAAACAGGCTGTGGCTGAATGTTACTTAAAGGTACCTAGCGCGACGACACGAATAAACTTATGCAAACATAGTTATGGTACAGCAACTAGAGTACTGGGTCTTTTCGACCCATGCGTGACGTGGATCACACGCGTGTTGTCTCGTGTGGGAATCGAACCCACAGCACGCGGCGCCGTGTCAAGCGGAGAGGCAGCCGCTTAATCCACTACGCTAACTGTGCAGTCAAGTTTAAATTACAAGTAATAGCTGGGTTGGAGCGGTGCCGTTGCGTTGCTTGCCTAATATGTCATGAACTTAACGGCGCTAGTTTACCACCTTATTGAAAAAGAAAAGTTTCGGTTCCATGTTTTACGATGAAGATGTGCTAAAGAAGTAAAACTAATCTACGATTCTTCAATTCAATCTACAATTTCCAGTGAATTGGAAACTCACATTATGATAGCTCAAATTACACTTGAAGCCTTCACTATATACTGAGTACAAATATTTGCCGACAAATAACAATTAACTCTGATTTGTAGGAGGTCCGTGACGTAGGTAATTATAGAAGTATATTTGTCTGTCTCTCTGTTTGATGAGTAAGCATATGAAATGATTCGCCAGTGCCCTTGGCAACTGTGATATGTTGACAGAATGATTCTACCTTTCTTAAGAGTTAGCTACGCACAGATGATATTTAGGTACCACCCGATCGATTGAGCATTATCGGGTGATGTAGATTCATTATTTAATTAACTTACAAAAATACGTTCATAAGCGTCACTTTTTGACTTTTTTGATGGCTCATTTACAGATGACAGATTACCAACCATGTATTGAAAAAACGTCTTACATACGTACTAAATTTTATTGGACAAAATTTTCAAAACTTCCAATTCATTAAACAATCGACAAATAACATTTTAAAAAAATATGTTTGCCAAGAATAAAGCAGACAAAAAATTATAAAACCCGACTTTATCAATGAGTCAGTTATCAAAGTCGTATCAGCTAAAAATAGTTACGGATCACTCTCAATAGTTTTCGTTTTGCGATCGAAATTGCCTTTCAACTTTGTAAAGTATTTCAATCGGCCGTGCCAATCCAATACCTGAATCTCAAATTCATTTTAGAATTCATTTTCTCAAGTGCTTAGAGCAAGAAAATCTTTTCTGTTCACACATTCTTTCGACTTTGCAATTTGATGTTTAAACCACATCAAAAATAAACCGCACAGTATATGTAGTAATTTAATTGTACTAAGTGTAAAATAATTAGTTTGTTTGTCCCAATAATACTTAAGTACCAACTTCTTATACAGCTTTATTCTTAGTATAGGGTACTAGATAGTAGAGCCTTTCTAATATCAGCGTGAACGGGCCGGCTTGATCGAGACACTACTACCCTTACAGAATATCGACGTTAAGTGACAGTATGTTAAGTGATACTATGTTAAGTGACTGTTGCGTTTTGTTCGGTCAGAGTACCAGAGGCTCCATCTCCTTATCTTCTTCCTCATCCTCCTCCTATTCCTTGTCTCATGCCATATGAGTGGAAAAGCACATGTGTCTCCTCTGATGTTGCTTGTGTATGAGCGGCGGTTATCGCTTATTACACCTAGGAAATCATTCTGTGGTGAGAAGAGGACACCAAGAAGTCTACTTTGTTCAACCAGGTGAACAAGTGGAATAAGCCAAAGTAGCTACAGAATGTCTGCACGTTGTAGGTAATTTATTTTAAATTAGGTGAAGGTGAAAACGAAATTCCATACAGGAGAATCACGGGTTCCATTGTTTAATTATGACGGATTTCAATCAACAGAGATCCTTCACGCTTCAACAAATAATCTACAATTACTTGGGATTATGGTGTCTTCCTTTGTGCATACGAAATTGAAGAGTGAAGTAATACACAGGTATTATACGTCAAACTTCAACGAGATCTTAATTTAAATCTTAATAATCATAATATACACGTTAATCTGATGCCAAACTAATCAGAGCTTGTACTGTGACAACCAGATAACTGATGAGTATACTTATTTATTAATAACTATCTTTTGTCTGCGTCTTCGCACGCATGTTATATTCAGGGCTACAAAAATCTTAAGTAAAAATATTAACTAGAGTTTTGTACGGATATTTTAATATTTACTTTAATAAAGCAATATGTTTGACGCGACAGAGTACTGACAGATATACGATAGCACATGCGCAGCTCAAGTATTACAGAACATGCGTTCTTACTTCCGACAGTCAGATTTGTGGCCTACAAACGTTGGCCCTCTCCACAATCCCTCCCAGTTTAATTTTTGCAACTAATGGTAGCCTTTGTCTGTCTCTATGGTCCAATATATATATATATATATATATATATATATATATATATATATATATATATATATATATATATATATAAATCGCGGAAGACTTCTTGCGTCATTTCAAAGTCGAACCTTGTGGCGTCCACCACTGTCAATGAGATTTCAATTGTTATTTGTGCGAATATAGGTACACTTTAGTCATGTGAATTCAATTATCAACAATAAATTTTGATGAAACATGAAATGAAGATATTCAATTTTAAATAATTCTCGCTGGTTTCTGGCGTCCGTTCATGATGGAAATAATGTGACGCACTGTATATTTCTGAATATGTTCTATGTGTATTACAGATTATCCTACATCCATTCAAATTTAAGTTAATATCGCATCCGTATATTTTCCTGTATTTAATATAAGCATTCCATTAATTAAATGACTTCCTACTACATTAGAGGTTATATTGATACCGAATATTTTTTTCTGTATATAGTCCATATATTGTGTTGAGAATGCTGCTTCCTCCTAAACTGATATATTTATCGATACCATACACTCTCGTGTTCCAGCCGTCATAACCGTTTCGAATGGTACCTACCATTAGTTGCCATATTTGATCTCACAACTATATACTGAAAAACTGTTGCTCAAGTTCTTGTTCTTTTTCATGTAATATTTTTGTTGAAATCGAACTTCTTTTTGCTAGTGATGGTCTTTATCAAACATCTCTCCTCATGGGGTGTTATTCTACCCTGCACCCCACCGTGACCACCATCCGTGAACCTCCATCCGTACCCCATCCGTGCCCCCAACAGTGCCCCCAACAGTGCCCACACCCGTGAACCTCCACCCGTGCCCTCACCCGTAAACCCCAACCCATGCCCTCACCAGTGAACCACCACCCATGGCCTCACCCGTGTACCCCCACCCTTGGCGTCATCCGTGAACCCCTACCCTTGCCCTCATCCGTGAACCCCTACCCGTGCCTACACCCGTAAACCCCCACCCGTACTCTAACCCATGTCCATGAGTTCGCACCTGCATCCCCACTTATGTACTCCACCCGTGAACCCCCCGTGCCCTCACCAGTGAACCCCCACCCTTGTCCTCACCCGTAAACACCCACCCGTGTCCTCACCTGTGAACCCCAACCTATGCCCTCCACCCGTGAAACCCCATCCCCCGGGCCGCGAATTATGCACCTCCACCCGTGCTCCTCGCCGGCCCCTTCCCGGTGCCTGCCCGTTCCCTACCCTGATCCTACCCTACGAGTACTTCTAGATAGCCAAAAAAATTTGAATCTAGTAGGGACATAAACTGAATTCCGAATTCTAAACCGCAAAGTTATCTAGGTGGAGTAATTAATACCTAATCCACGTACTACAAAGGTTCACAAACTTATTTGTGTAGATTCTAAAATATGAAAACTAGACCAAAATTCAAAAGGTAAATTTGTTTGAATTTTTCCTAAAGGTTTAAGGATTTTTTTATTTTTTTAGGCTTAATGATAATGATCATCAAAATTACAAGCTTGTACCTATGTCTGCTAGAAATACCTTAGAATTTTATGAAAACCGTTGAGTGAGTGTGACAATCAATAATTTTAAAGTACTAGTTCGATTTGGATGAAACTCTGTAATATATTTTTTATCCCTTCTATTCGAAAAGTGTCGCTTTGTTCCTCTTTTAGTTGGAGCAAAATAGCTATTTTCTGTTAAGCACTTTTTAGCGGGCGGAAAAGTGTTTTGAATTTGGAACGTATATCATTCATAGAAATCGAACGTAAATTGTGTAAATAACTGGCTGGTACGTGTTGGCTACACGGGCGTGACCCGCGCTAGCAAAAAAACAGCGCGCGAATTAGGACTCTGTTCTCGTAATCAGTAGGTACATACTTTATTGAATTTTGCAAAAATAATGAGTTCTACGTCGAGTTGTGAAAGAGGAAAATATAAATTTGTAATTGTTTTAATTTATATTCACACGTCTAATTTTATTAAATATATTAATTAATTACATAACACCGTCTCTTATTTATTTTCTCATAGAAAGGGGATGGAAAGTAGAGTATATGACTCGAGAGCAAATTATTTTTTCCTCGGGCAATGTATTTTGAACCCCTCGCTGCGCTCAGGATTCTACGTTAGAATCCCTCGCTTCGCTCGTGGTTCAAAGTAGCGCCCTCGCCGTAAAAATACCATTTTGCTCCCTTGTCATACAATCTACTATTATTATAAAGATTTTCTCTTGATAATGAAATGTTCAGATGTCTAGCTTTATCCAGAACGAAGTTACAGAGACTTGAAAATGGCCTGAATGGCTTCGGTAAAAGTAAAACTAACGACTGAGCTTTTTTGCTCGACTTTTTTGGGTTCAATGCCGTGCACCCTGATTAAATACCAGTCATAATTGAGTTGGCATTTTTGTTCTAACCATATCGATGTACTACGTACTGTCTGATGTTACGCACATATGTTGTCGAGGTTGTAGCACACTAACGCAGAAGATACCTGCCTACCTATTTACTCGAGATTGGAAAACCATCTCGCGTCAGTTTCCTCAATGCTGAGGGTCGTGACCACCTCGTGGAAACAGTCTATTGCGGACCACTTCCTGCCATCTATTCCTATCTACTGCTGAATGGAGAGCGATCCGCATGACTCTTAACACCACGGTACACGATACCGTGGTGTCGATCCAACGTATCGGGCTTCTGCCTCTCGGTCTTTTTACTTCCACTTTGCCAGTGATTATTAACTTTTCTAAGTTATCACTGTCTTTCCTCGCAATGTGCCTGAAGTACTTTAGAACTCTGCGCAGGCAGATGGTGGAAAGCCTCGTCTGGATCTTGAGTTCCTGTATGATCGATACGTTGGTGCGGTATGCTGTCCAGGGGATGTCCAGCATCTTCCTCCAGCACCACATCTCGAAAGCATCAGTGCGATCACGGTCATCTTTCTTCAAGTACCATGTGTCTGCGCCATACAAGAATATGGAGAACACCAGAGTGCATACAAGATTGATCTCGTTTTTCAGAGAGATATTCTTGACATATCTTTGACAGCAGTGCCATGGCTCCTTTTGCCATCCCGATCCTTCTTCGCACCTCAGATTCACAAGAACCATTATTACTAATGCTTGAACCCAGGTATATAAAGCTGTTAATCGTCTCTAAATTGAGTGACCCAGTGGGCTCAAGCTTGCCTGTGCGATCTATGACCATGATTTTCGTTTTGGACCTGTTTATAGAGAGACCTAGTTCACTGCTGATGCGCTCCATCCTATCCAGTAAGGTGATCATCTCGGCGTCATCTGACGCTAGCAAGGCGGTGTCGTCTGCATAACGCAAATTATAGATTTTGAGTCCACCAACGGTGATGCCTCCCTCCCAGCTATCGCAAGTACGCCTCACTATATATTCACCGTTTACATTGAATAGGATGGGTGAAAGGACGCAGCCATGTCAAACTCCTTTTTCAAAACTGAATGGTTTAGATTTCGTACCGTCTACTTGTCACGACACTTTGGTTTTTGTGATATAAAGATTGCAGAAGTGCAATCAAATGATGAGGTACACCCAGTTCTGATAAGACCCTCCATAGAAAAATTATGTATGTACGGATTTGGTGGACCAATCTACAAGTGGATAAAATCATACTTAAGCTATCGTGACTCCAAGGTTGTATTGAATGGCTTCAAATCATCTACACGCTCCATAACTTCAGGAGTGCCTCAAGGATCACACTTAGGGCCATTATTATTTAATATGTTTATCAATGATCTGCCGGACTGCTTTCAACCGTGCCCTGCTATTCGCAGATGACCTTAAAATGTTTAAGATTGTAGAGTCACTTAATGAGGCCCTACTTCTTCAGAAAGATCTGGATTCGTTGTCTATATGGTGTCATAACAATGGTATGCAATTGAATCCAAATAAATGTCAGTTTATGAAGTTTACTCGAAAGATTGACGTAATAACATCAAAATACTCGATCAACGGCGTCGAATTAAATGAATGTGATTGTGTTAGAGATTTAGGCGTCTTGTTAGACAAAAAGTTAATCTTTGTACCTCATTTGGAAATGATCATTAGGAAAGCATCTAGATCTCTGGGCTTTATTGTAAGAAATGGATAGGATTTTCGCAACCCTCATACAATATTTTTGTTATACAATAGTTTTGTGAGAAGTCATTTAGAATACTGTGGTGTAGTTTGGCGACCGCATTATGCCATTCATATTTTAAGGCTAGAAAGAATTCAAAAAAGATTTCTGTGGCACTTGTCGCCCCCGCGTTTCCCAAGAACGGTTTCTTATCAGGATAAACTTAAAAATACAGAATAGAAACACTTGAAAAGAGAAGAAAATATTTAGACCTGGTTTTCTTATATAAACTTGTCCGCAACAAAATTGACTGTACACAACTCTTTCATAGAATAAATTTTAGAGTGCCATACAAATATCCTAGAGTATACATCAGTCTCCTTTATCCGCCACCCAGAAAAACTGTTTCAGGCTCTAACTCTCCTGTCCCTCGCATGTGCAAGCTACTTAACCTCTGCAATCACGATGTTGATATATTTGCTGATTCTCTTACTAAATATCGCAAAACTATAAAATGTAATACTTTCTTATAAATGTATTTCTGTATGCTTGGCGATTTTTTGTATCAGGAAAAGGTATGCTATGTACAAAAAAAAACTGAACTGTAATCCGTACTTTTTTAACTTGTTATTAGTAATACTTACTTAAGTTTGTTATTGTAAGTGGAATTGGTGTTTGCTTATAATTGGATGTAACTGTTACTCTAGATCGTAAGATGTTTATAATATTTGCTTGTATGACTGTTACAATTGTTAGCAAACCTAAATAAATAAAAATAGACAGTCCCAGTTGACACAGTCAAATGCCTTACTATAGTCGACGAAGCACATTATGACAGGTGTGTCGAACTCGTAGCATTTTTCCACAATTTGCCTGACGTTTAATATTTGTACACGCGTGCCTTTTCCCTTGACAAAACCGACCTGTTCTTGCGGGATCTGCCAGTCAAGATAATACCGGACCCGGTTGTTTATGATGTCTAACAGGACTTTGCTTGCGTGACAAATTAAAGCGAGTGCGCGATAATTATCACATTTTTGGTCGAACCTTTTTTATGGGCCTTGGGCCACTTGCCGTTCCACTATACGTGATTGCAGATGTTGTGCAGTGTGTCAACACCTTTTTCACCCAGAGCCTTCTACACTTTAGCTGCAATTTGATCCAGACCTGGCGCTTTGTTAGTTTTTAACGATCCAATCTCCGATCTTAGGATGTCGGGTTCCAGGTGCAATTTAGCCCATATGGATAACCTAGACGTCTGAATGTTTAATACCTAACTAAGAGAATATCGTATGACGAGGTACATTTCCAAATTTCATTTAAATCGTACTAGTAGTTTAAGAATTATATTGCAAGTCAAAGTTATTTGATTTATAATCCACTTGAAGAAGGAGGTTATCAATTCGACTGTATGTTTTTTGTATATTTATTTCGCGGATTACTCCGCCAATAAAGAACCGTTTTCAATGGTTCTATTTTTCATAGGTCATACTTCAATGTTGGTCCCTTTCAAATTTTATCGAAATCAGCTGAGTTGTTTTTGAAAATTAAGAATAATTAAAAAAAAGATATATATAATATAAACTACTCAAAACAAAATAAGGGCCACTAAGATTTATTGCTGCACCATGAAAACAATAAAGACAATTGTTTAACTTATGTACCTACAAAATAATGTTATTGGTTATAATATAGGCTAGCAATTGTTTAAAATAATGATCAGGAATTGTTTTTTAAGTCCATAATGAAATTGACCATATTGAATGAAAAACATGAACAAAAGAAATCACCGAAAACATACAAAATACTGTTCTTGTCACTTTTGCTTCTTCTTTTTAGTAACGAGTATGTCCTCCTCTCTTAGCAATACACTCCAGAAGCCTTGTGTGCATACTCTGGATCAAATTCCTCACTTTTTCATCTGGAATCTCTTCCCAGGCACGTTTTAAAGCGTCAATCAGCTGCTGTTGATTGTAGACCCCTTGCTCATTCACTCTAACCCTTCGTTTCAATTGGTCCCACAATTGCTCGATTGGAATTAAATCCGGACTGTTAGCTGGCCCTGGTAATACCTCAATATGAGACTCTTCTAGGACAGTTTGGGTCGATAGAGCTGTGTGTGCACGGGTATTGTCTTGCTTCAGGATGAATCCAGGCCACACTCGCCGTGCAAATGGGATCACTTGAGGCCTGATGACATCCTCGATGTAACGTTCTGCAGTTACGGTACCCGCATTTAAAATGGTAAAATGGAGCTCGGTTTTACCGTGGAAACTAATCCCACCCCAAACCATTACGTTGGAACCACCAAAACGGCCAACTTCGTGGATGCAGGACTCCGTAAACCACTCGCCGCGTGGTCTTCACACCCTAACACGCCGATCATCATTGAAAAATTTTACTTTGCATTCGTCTGTAAAAAGCACCTTGCCCACTGATTAATCCCCCAGTTCAAATACTGACGGGAGACTCTTAAACGGTTTGCACGTTGAACCCTGGTCAGAGGAATTAGAACAATTCGTCGTCTATCTCAGTAAAAAAATTGACTCAAATGGATAAGATTTTTGCCTTGATATTTTCAAGGAAAATACACGTACAAAATCTACAGTAGTAGTACAGTATGATTCATATTCACTCAAATAGATAAGCCTTTGTCAAGATATTTTCAAACATGGTTTTGGTTTTTTAGGTGCGACTGTATGTAATTCAAGTAACTAAATAGGTTATGTTAGGTTCTCTTTTGACCCTTAACCCAAAAATAGTTTATTAAAAACTATTTAATTGGATATAAGTCTACTTACTGATATAATATAAACTAAGTTGACGGAGCCTTGCTTCACAGGGCTCCTATTTTTGGGTTAAGGGTTAAAAGAGAACCTAACATAACCTATTTAGTTACTTGAATTACCTACATACAGTCGCACCTAACCAACCAAAACTAGGCACTAGGCACATTGTGTTCCCAAACCTAGACCCAAATTGAATAGCATTTGTTGCTGCAATGTTAGAATGAATTTATCCTACAAAGTCTACGCGATTTCGGTTAATTTCTGCACTAGAATAGACTAGTTGAAGTGAAGTTAGCTACATACATACATAGACTCACGCCTGTTTCCCGGAGGGGTAGGCAGAGACTACGGAGCGCCATTTGCAACGATCTTGACATATCTCTCTTGCTTCATTCACTCCCATCAGATTCCTCATGCATGCTCTTCTGTTCAGGGTGCTTCTAACCTGTCCTGTTTTTAGGATGTCTCCAATCTGGTCAGAGAACGTCCGCCTAGGTCTTCCCCTTCGTCCTGTCCCTTCCACACTTGCCTTATATATCTGCTTGGTCAGTCCTTCGTCATCCATCCTCTCCACGTGTCCAAACCATCTTAGCATACCTTTCTCGATGCTTGTCACTACATCTTCTTTTACCTCTTATCACACAATTCTTTACTCTGTCAGTCAAAGAAACACCACACATACTTCGCAGTGCTCTCATTTCTACAGAATTTATTCTACTTTCATGACTCTTCTGCCATACCCAACTATCACTACCATACATAAGAGTAGGTACTAACACCCCTCTATGGACAGCCAAACGTGCCTTTTTGGACACGTTTTGGCTATTCATAAACGCCTTCAGAGCTCCATTCACTCTATTACCTGCATTAACTCTTTTTTCAATATCTTCTACATTCTTACCACCTCTTGTAAACAGCGTACCTAAATATACAAACTCATTCACTTGCTCCACTCGCTGTCCATCGATCATAACATTACAAGCCGTAACGCATTCCTCCTTTTCAAAAACCATAACTTTCGTTTTACTGACATTTACTTTCATTCCTTTCCTCTCTAACGCACCATGCATGATTGTTACCATCTCCTGCAACTCCTCCGCTGAAGACGCAAGTATAACCTGATCATCAGCATAAAGGAGGCATTTGACAAGTAACTCATTCATCCTTAATCCACAGTCACGATTTTTCAAATCTTGCAAACAACTGTCCATGAAGAGGTTGAACAGCCACGCCGACGCACTGTGGGCTGAAATCAGCGTTTCATAGACATTCAAATTTTTTTTTTAAAGTGAAATTTTTTCACATGGAATGCTGGAGGAATCTAATTACATGCCTAAAAATATACTCTTTATGAAATGGGTACGTAAACGGAAGTTTGAGAATTTCTTCTTTAAAAATTTGTATTGAGACAACATAAAAAAATACGATAACTCTGCTATCGCACAATTGGCCCTAATTCCCTTCTAGGGGATTAATCCTTGAATTATTTATGATTTTTTGACATACTCGGTATCACGGCCTCAGGTGCGCTTTTTTTTTTTTAAAATGAGCATTTTTTTTTATATGAGGCAATTTCTTTGGACCAATTTGGCTTAACATATATGAATATTATCCAAATATCTGGGTCATATTCATATATACTATGTTAAGCCAAATTGGTCCAAAGAAATTGCCTCATATAAGAAAAAAAAATTATGTTGTCTCCATACAAATTTTTAAAGAAAAATTCTCAAACTGCCGTTTACGTACCCATTTCATAAAGAGTATATTTTAAGGCATGTAATTAGATTCCTCCAGCATTCTATGTAAAAAAAATGTCACTTTAAAAAAAATTGAATGTCTATGAAACGCTGATTTCAGCCCACAGTGCGACGCTACACATCCCTGTCTAACACCTGTTTTGATGGTAAACCAACCAGCTAAAGTTAGCTACAAGCTGCGCAATATCCAATCCTGACTGAACCTCACATAAAGCTCCGCTTTGATTGGATATTGCGCAGCTTGTAGCTTATTGAACATCCGCTAACTTGTGTGGCGCGACCTATAACCAAGGTGGCATCAAGGGAAGTAACCAAGGGCCATCAAGGGGCTCAACTAAGGAAGCATTAAGAAGAAAGGAATTGTATCGGTAATACCATCAAGCTTTATGTTTGCCGAGTTATTAAGTACAATATTAAGACCATAATCATAAAATTACAAATTTTTTCGCGATTCAATCAAGTCAATCAACAACACTAGACATATTTTTGTTGTAAATTTGACCCAAACAAAACAAATAAACTGGTCAAGCTAAATAAAACCGTAAAATATGCGTAAAAAAATTTGAGGTAAAAAGGAGGTTTTCTTACAAATGCACCCTTACACTTAAAAAAGGAATGTTGTTACATCTTTTGATAGTTATGTTTATTATTGTCAATTATATGTAGGTAAAGCTTTTGTTGATAGCTTTACCTAATTCAGCAAAAAATTGTTTTATTGAAGGAAGTACGAGTTACGTAGACAAAACATACTCTACAGTTCTTGGTATATTTTCAAGAAATATAATATTTATTTTTTGCCGTGTGATCTTCTCGTGGGTGTCGTAAGAGGCGACTAAGGGATAACACGATGCAAATACCATCTTTGCGTAGAGACGGAAAACTCGACATCAAACCCTATACGACTGTCTCGTTGGTCTCGCGGCATAAATGTGCGCGTGGGGTCCCGGGTTCGATTCCTGGGTCGGGCAGTGTTATTGGGTTTTTCTGTCACGAAATTCTCAGTAGCAGCACGGTGTCTGGAAATGTGCCCGGTACGGCAATAGGCCCCCTTATTACGTGGGACTAAAGTATATCTGTCGAAAAGTGGGTGTAGAAATACACCTCTGCCTACCCCTTCGGGGATAAAAGGCGTGACGATATGTATGTATGTATAATATTTACTCTCAGCTTACAATTTGATTACAAGTTATTCACTTAATAAGTTATTTACTTAAAAATACTCATTTACCTATCAATCATTTTAATTGAACTTTATGATACTAGTTACTTGCAAATGAAAGTAACCTGGCACTTCTTTTCATGTTGCTGGTTATTTTACTTCCACTTCACACCACAAGTGTTTTTGCATCCGCCCCGGCTGGCTAGTCAAAACGGTGTAAACAAAATTACGCTGCGGGCGTCTAACAGGCTGCTACCCGCGTGCTAACTTCGCCCCCTCACACTAGCCATCTCCGTATTTGCAACGTTTTGTTGGACGCAATTAAATCGCTAATTAGAATCGATAAAAACTTTTTATTATACTGAATAAGAATTACGGAAGCAACATTATCGGCATGATGTATGTAACCTAAATAATGAATATACGCCATTAATATACATCTCTCAGTAGCGGCCTCTAAAATTCGCGCGGCGCACTGCGGAACTAAAAAATACGCCGAAATTCACTCTCGTGACAAAACTACGTCCATGCCAATATTTCACCCATGCATTGTACTGATCTTTTGATGGCTCCTGACTGAATTTGAGAGATGGTCAATCTTGCGTCCGTATATAGGACGCAACAAGTCAGTCGGACGCAACATCATCGGGAAAAACCGCCATGTAGGACGCAATATCAACATGGGGATGTAAATATATATATATATATATATATATATATATATATATATATATATATATATATAGTAGATATAGTAGATATCTACTTATATTAAATCTCAACAAAATCGGTTCAGCCGTTATAGCGTGAAAACGGAACATACACACTTTCGAATTTATAATATTAGTAGGGATGTCAAAAGTCTACATAGATATTAGTCGGATTTCACTCAGACACAGAACAAATAATAGTGCTCATTTCATTAAGATTTGTCTTGGGTGGGAATCGAACCCACGACCTTCGGGGCCACCAATAGGCCAGTCAGCATGTTGATACTAAAATCAAGATTGCGTTAATTTTCGATAACACAAGCTCGGTTTTGCATAATGTTCTTTTTGACCTCTTATTACCGTGTCTTAAATTCGGTTAGCGTTTCAATTTAAGAATGATTTAGCCTTTAACTGTTTTTAGTTAGATCTAATATTTTGTTGGTGTTTGAATAACATCTTTGAATTCTTGTTTTGCTTCATTTTATTTGAAGTACTTATTTGTTCTTTGTAGAACTAGTCAGTATTATTACATTTATACGTATGTGGCGAGATTATAATCGGTGATGGCGGGATGAGTTGGACTCCTTTATGAGGGATTGGTGCCAAGAGGTAAATTATAGATATAGATGGAAAAACAGTGTAGAGGCCTTTGTCCTGCAGTGAGACGTCACAGATTCTTAAAAAAATATATGCTTGCGTGAGATATTATAACATCTTCATTCCATCTGCAGTTCATTTAATGTACCCTGTAATAGTCACACAATTGTATTTCGACTAGGTACATATATAAATAACTTCATCCAACCTTTTTGATTGTTAGGGTTCCGTACCTAAAAGTTAAAAAACGGGACCCTATTACTAAACCTCCGCTGTCTGTCTGTCTGTCTGTCGGTCTGTTTGTCACCAGGCTGTATCTCATAAACCGTGATAGGTAGAAAACTGAAATTTTTACATATTATGTATTTCGGTTGCCACTTTATCAACAAATAATACAATTAATATATATATATATAAAGGGAGGGTCCCATACAATAACCGTGTTTTTTTCGTATGTTTTTGCAAAAAAATACTAACGGTAACAGGTAGACGCTAAAAATTTTCACAGAATATGAAGTTGTATATTACCTTTCAAAATAAATAATTAAATAAAAACAAGTAAATAATAAAGAGGGGCCCCCATACAACAAACGTACCTAATTTTTAAGCAATTTGTTACTCGATCTTAAACAGGTAGAAACTTAAAAAATATAAATATATTTTTTTTATAGACTCACGCCTGTATCCCCGAAGGGGTAGGCAGAGGTGTAATAATACACCCACATTAACACAAAAGATATTTAAAATATACATTATAATATAATAATAATAATTTATTTATTTACTAAAATACAAAAAGTACGTACACTACAATACAATTCGTCTTAAATAATATAAATACGAAATAAAATAAAAATTCACAAACATTTTGGTACGTTAGTAAGTACACTTAATATTCGACATGTCACGTAAAAAGAATTATAATAATAATATTTAGACAAAATTGTTAAAGGTCATTTAATAACCTCTAGTATTTTTTCTGTGTCATCGTAATTGAGTTTTTGTAAATATTCTGTTAGTGTTGTACTGCATATTTTAGAGCTAAGACTATATATATTCAGAAATTTATTGAAATTATTATATAAGAACGGGCCTATAAATATGTAGAATCTTTTAACATAGACATGATGTGTATGAGGAGTTACACAAACAAGGTCCTTTCTTCTTCTTTCAACAGGAATTGGAGAGTATGGGAGTTCGGTGTGCATACAACAAACGTGATTTTCTTTTATAGGTAATGGTACGGAACCCTTCGTGCGCGAGTCCGACTCGCACTTTTCACTCGCCCAATGTTTAAATTCATTCTGCACGATCTGACCGAAAGGTTCATTAAGTTACTTTGTGCAAACAAGGTTACCAATTTAGTAGCGAGTGTAAAAAAAAATAGTTTCATCATGATTGTTTAGGATTGTTGGAAGTGTTCCTACTACACGGGTTCACGGCCATTGTATAGTAAGTTAGGCTGCCCGCTAGGCTGTTTTTTTGTTTTTAATATTTTTTTTTATTGTAAAGGGGTCACGCCCTATTACTATTATTGCGCTGCTTATAAGAATAGGAAGAGGGTCAAGGGCTTTTATGTATGTGTGTCGTATTATTAATAATCAACTATGATCAAGGTTTTTGTTTCTTTGTCTAAAATGTCTAACTACGGAATTCAATATTCGAAATATAGATAGATCTGTAGATTTTAGATTCGTTTTTGACAGTTTTTGACACAAGCTCCATACAAAATATGTCAAACACGAATCTAAAATCTACAGATCTATCTATAGTTCGAATATTGAAAATGGCCGTAAATCATCATCATCAGCCCGGTATATAAACTGTCCCACTGCTGGACACGGGCCTCTTCTCACTATGAGATGGGTAAGGCCATAGTCCACCACGCTGGCCAAGTGCGGGTTGCCAGACTTCACATGTCTTTCGAGAACATTATGGAGAACTCTCAGACATGCAGGTTTCCTCACGATGTTTTCCCTTCACCGTTTAGCAAGCGATAGTTTACAATTTAATACGCACATAATTTCGAAAAGTCATTGGTGCGTACCGTGGATTCGAACCCGGACCCTCTGCGTAGCAGTCTGTCGGACTCTCCACTGGGCTATCGCTGCCCCGAGTTTGAATTTCTTTTGATGAGGTTGAGCATTACTACGTTGTCGCCTCGATGTGTGACTGTCACTAGTGGAGGGAGTGATCGGATGGATATCCAAAGGAACCTCAACCTCCGGTTGTTGAATGGATATAATTATTATCTGTAATGTTGATATTGGATTCTTCATTGCCTTGTAATATCACCTCAGCCAGGGCAAGATGCTGATGACGGTTAAAGCTCGCAATATCATTACATTTTTCGTCCCCTGAGTCACCGTCGGATATTGTACCTCCTAAAGGCGGAATATATGTCAACGCCACAAATATCATCACCGTCATCAGTCAAATTCTCCAAGACATTAGCAATTTCATGCGTTGAGAGCATGCACTATGACCTGCGAAAACAAAGTACACTCTGTATCATTTGTGCCCAAGGGGTCGTTATCGACCACCTGAAAAAAGGTTACTTCCAGGTACTGAAACTGAAAATTACTTGTTTTCGGTTTAATTACTTCCATTAAAGACAACATATATACAGAATTACATACATACATACATATACTCACGCCTTTTTCCCGTCGGGGTAGGCAAAGACAACAGAACGCCACTTGCTTCTATCCTTACAAACCTCACGCGCTTCCTCTACACTCATTACTCTTTTCATACATGCTCGCCGGTTTCGGGTACTTCGGAACTTGCCGTTTTTAGGACGTCCCCAATTTTATCGAGGAATGTCCGACGAGGTCTGCCGCGACCGACTTGCCCACACATATTTGCCTTATAAATCTGATTCGTCATTCTTTCTTCACTCATTCGCTCCACGTGTCCAAACCACTTCAGCATTCCTTTCTCAATCCTAGTCACGACATCTTCCTTCAGACCACTGTTCTCTCGTATAGTTACATTCGGAATTCTATCGATCAGTCTCACCCCACACATACTACGCAGTGATCGCATCTCAGCTGCGTTAATTCTACTTTCATGTCTTTTCTACCATACCCAACTCTCACTTCCATACATCAACTTGCGGACAAGCACTCCATTATGAACCGCTAATCGCGCCTCTTTTGGCACAGTCTGGTCGTTCATAAAGGCATACAGTGCTCCATTTACACGATTGCCCGCAGTCACTGTCCTCTCAATATCTTCTTCACATCTTAAAGACAAAAATATCCAAAATTACTATTATTACATTTATTCATACCTATTACACAATAATTACGTTTCTGGGAACTTAATGTATATTTTTGATAATAAATACTTCTATTTTATTATATTGCTATTCAAAATACGAATCGCATGTGAAAGTTTAGGGCTTACAGCACTATGATTCCTTACAAATACAGTAATACATGTTTGCATTTTGCATTTACGTTTTTGTGAAGTTACGATCCGATTGGGACTCTTTCTGATGGCCAACTCGAAAAAGTACTAGAGAGCACGTCACCGGCTCGATAAGAAGCCAGTTTGATACTCAACGACACGACAAGCTCGTTTAAAGTGCCACCCGGTGACTGCTCTGGGACAGTAGTATGATTTACGTCACCCTGGATTCCATAAAGCATATTCTTACAAAACAAGATGACAGATGAAGCACCGGCAGAACGAGAAATATTAATCCTTTACGCCACAGTGCATCTCACGGATAACCGCCACAATTACTCCCATGATAATGACTTTTGCAGTAAAATAATAAATTGGGGCCGCCATTAAACGCCTGAGACTAAGTTTGTAATAGTTTAATTAATTTACCGTTTCGCACTTCAAAATGGCCTCTGATCAAATTTATGCTTGTCTTTGTTTACGTAGAATTGTGTTGGTGTTGCTAACATTAAGGCTTTGAAATGAAATTGCGAACAATGTTTGCATTCGATTTGCATATACTTTCGATTGATTGAATTTAGTACGACAATTTTATAACAAAGTTATGCGTCGCATAAAAAACGCCTGGAAGAGCGTAGCTGCTCTGGTCGATGAAAGACATAGTGAAATGAGATCTCCCATTATGCCGCAAACATAAACTCATGGACATGTGCGTTCTCTCCATTCTCACGTATAGTACACAAATATGGTCTTTGACTGCTCAGCAGAGGTCCGTATTCGAGGTTTGCCAGCGAGCAATGGAGCGTAGTATCCTAGGAGTCCGTTTAACAGACCGCGTAAAAAATACAATAGGTACTACGCTCCAAAACGAAAATGTCCGATGTCACCCACAAAGCTTGCTAACTCAAATGGGACTGGGCAGGCCAAGTTTGCCGCATGCCGGAAGAGCTTTGGGCCAAAATCCGGGTCGTGGTCCAACTAATTGGGTCCCCGAAGGTGCTAGGCGACAGCGTGGAAGGTCGAGACGACGATGGTGGGACGAACTGGACTCGTACAGGAAGGACTGGCCTGTGCTGGTACAAAATAGAGATCTGTGAAAAAAGGAGAGGGAGGCCTTTGCCCTACAGTGGGACGGTACAGGCTGAAAATAAATAATTTTATAACGATATTATTGTATTTTCCTATTTATAACCAGATGAAGAATAGGGCCGCACCACGCTGACCAAGTGCGGATTGGCAGAATTCGCATGTCTTTTGGAAACATAATGGAGAACTCTCAGATTTTACAGGTTTCCTCACGATAATTACTGGCTAGCCATCGATAATAATAAGCAATTAAATATGCACTTCGAAAATCTAGTGGTGCGCATCATGAGTCTGAACACGACATCCTCTGTGAAGCTGCGTGAACACTGGCGGCTGGCCGCAGTATACGCAGATAATCGTAACGGCACGCTGCATGCGGTTAACTACATCGTCCTGGTTCTAGCGCGGACCGCCGCAATCGTGAGCTTGTTCGCGCGTTTTCAAATATAAATCGACGTACGGTCTGCCGTATGCGGCGCGCCGCATCGCAGCCAGCCGCTAGTGCGTTCACGCTCTAGTTTCTTCACGTGGGTATTGCCACGGTAATATAATCTAACAGTATTGTAACTCGGCCGTCTTCGTGAGTTATATACCTACCAGACGCGCCGCATGCGAGCTGCGGCACGATAGCGGCTGCGGGTACTGTAGGCACAGTCCGCCCAGTCTAATGGGTACTCTGCTCGAGGCGCGTAGGTATAACTTGAGTTTCGTGCGTTTGTATGGAGTTACAATACTGTTAGATATTATTACCGTGGTATTGCTGCCTTTGCTAAAGTTAAGTAGTGGCGTATGCAAATAAAACAATCGCAGCATTGCATGCTAAACTTTTCTATACCAACTCAATGTTTAATCAAATGGTACTTTATTCAAGCAAAAAGTTCATGGCAATAACGAACAATGAGGGGGATGAAGAGGTTTGCGTCCGTGGGAAGATTACCTAACAAATGCCCTACACGTGTCCTCCGGGTGGTGCAAAACGAACCTCAACGCCGAACATCGGGCGGCGGTCAACTAACCCGACACTACTGGCCTAACAAGCCGGTCTTCAGTGGGTATTAGGAAATGAAACATCTTTTTTTTTTTTTTTTTTGGTATCGGGTTGGAAAATCCTCATGGAGTCCCTCCGCCCCGGGGGGAAGGACGAAGGGGACTGTCAGACTCTTACTGACTAAAAACCAACCCGTGCTCCTCATGTACCCATGTGTCGGAGGGTAGGGTTTCACCAAAGCATTCCTCGCTACCCCCCGACGGGTATTGGCCCGCCAGATGGTCAGGCGGGCCCCGAACGAAACCCCCTTGGCGGCGGATGAAGGTGTTGGGCTCCGCCGCCAAAACACCCAGCGGCCGCAGAGGATAGGGAGGACGGCAACGCAACACCGCATCTCCTCTTCCTCTGCGGCCCCACCGCGACGCAACGATGGTGCGCCCCCATTTGGTCGCGGGAGATAGGGCGCGGGGCAACGCAACACCCACACGCCTCTCCTCCCGCGACCGCACCCGACTGCGAGGGACAGACAGAACTGTCCCCCGCACCCGCACCATGGGACGCATCCTACGCAGGCCTCTACCAAGCCCACGTGGAGCGTCCCCTCCCGGGATCCCGCTTAGTTTCACCGTGGGTGGCTTCTAACCCACGGTTACTGAGCCCCCCCACCACGACAAGGTGGAGATCCCACGGGGGGGAGGAAATGAAACATCTGAAGTTATAAAAAAAGAACTTCAAGAACTCGGACAGGAAGTCAGGCACATAACCGCTTGACCACGCACAAGTGATTATTTTTCCTTTTTGCAAAAACAGATGTGCGCGTAAACTGTCATTTTTCCCACACTTTTCCGCTGCGCACTAATCTGTTTGTGGAACTCGGATAACTTAACCGATTGCAGTATGTTGCATATCAATAGACGCGTATTTAAATGAGCTTTCCAATGATATAAATTAAAACTATATAACATGGTTGAAGCCCACGCAAGGGCAGTATAAAGTGAAAATTAGAATTTTTTTCCCGCCATTTTTGAGCGCGATTTTATATATCTGACATATTCCTTTTTCACGTCGTTTTTTATTATGGGAGGTATATAAGTAAGTATTATACACAGTTAGAAAGTTTATTTAATTTACTTTTAGAGGAAATAAATATAGTGAAGAGAAACATTTTAATATTAAACATAAAAAAATAAAACAAAGATTTTTTTAATTGGCGCAAATTTTCATATTTTATTTTTTAAGAATACCGTTTTATGTTATATATCAGATTTAAACCTAGATAATTTTCTTTCCAACTAGATTTCCAAGTATAAAATCCAATTCTGATAAGAATCTGATAAGAATTATTTTTATTGGAAGCTGCACAGTTGTTTACTTTTTCCCGCCAAAAAAAACTGAAGTTCCCGCCAAAACTTTCGATAACTAATATCTCATAAATAATATGAGTATTATATATTTTATCAAAGGTTAATTTATATACTCATAATAAAAAAATAATACAACGCATAAATGTAACCTTATTTAAACCTTATTTAAACTTTTTTACATAAAATTAAAAAAAATGCCGTTTTAACGATAATTTTTTGTCTATAATTAAAGTAATACACATTATTTATTTATTATTTTGCTGTAACTTCATAAATAATCAGTTAACTTACAATAAAAACATAAAAGTATGATATATAATTACATTATGTGTTTACAATGATGTTTTTAATACATAATTACGCCCCGCGCGCGGAATGCAAAGTCAGCGAAATATATATATTTTTTTAAATGCTTACATCTAAATAATTTTCTGCAAGTATTGTTATAACTTTATTTTATTACATAGTATCACCAGGTACATGAAATAACAACAGCAAACAAGATTCAGCTTCTACTTTTATTATGATACACAAAAGTGTCGAGTAAGTCGTTAAAGACGACATTGTTTACGTTACCGCCGCTCGCCTAAAGTAAACATTTCATTCAAACGTAATTAGTTTTGTACAATTAGAATGAGTCATTCATTAGGTTGCAGAAAAATGAACACCACTCCTCTGACGTTATTAACAATCGAACAAAAACTAATTAATTGAGCGCGCCCGTCTTTAAGTGGTGACGCGCACTTGAAATTTGTCGATGCTGAGTAAGCATTTAAAAATGGTGAGAGCTCAACCCGATAATGTATATAAGACACAGAAACACAAAACAACCAATGCCCGTATTTTATATGGACCTTGAACCAAAACACAACAATGAAGACATCTTCAAAATTTATAAAGTGAATCACGTCAAAATATCATTTGAAGCGCCAAATAAAAAATTTGACGTGCTGCAATGCAAGAGATGCCAAAGATTTTGACATACAAAAAACTAATGCAATCGACCATTCAGATGTGTTAAATGCGGTGAAGATCACCCCACATTAAGTTGTCTAAAGAGGCCTGATACTGAAGCGACCTGCGCAAATTGCCAAAAAAAGCACCCAGCAAGCTACAAAGGCTGCACGAAATACAAGCAATATCGAGACTTAATAATGAAAAACTCTTCTAATAGAAACAGAAACACTGAACAAAAAACTAAACAACTGCTAAACTTTGAAATTAATACTATTGAAAAAGAAAACAACCAAAACAAAAAATACTCGCAAACAAACAACACTACATATGCACAAGCAACAAAGTCCCACATCCCAACAGAAGCAAAAACTGACATCAAGAATCCAAACAACTTTGTCGAGTTACTAGATGTTATGTCTGACAAAATTCAAAACATGATGAAAGTTATGTTAGACAACATGATGGACCGAATGATCCAATTAATCGCCAGTCTTATAAAACGCCCCTAAACTTAAGGGTAGTTACCTGGGATGCCAAAGGACTAACCGAACGCAGACTGGAATTTGAACTTTTCCTAAAAACTGAAAAAAAATGATGTGGCTTTAATTTCAGAAACGCGTTTTACCGTAAAATCAAATTTTAGTTTCCAAAATTATAAAGTATACGCAACAAACCACCCTTCTGGTAACTCTCATGGTGGAACTGCAGTTATAATAAAGGAGAATATAAAACACTATCCCCTTGAAGAATTCCAAACTGAAAAGATACAGGCTACCTCAATCAGAATCCAAGATGACAAAACGGAAACAGCATCATCTGCAAAATATTGCCCACCTAGGCATCTTATTACTTCAAATGATTTTATAAATTATTTCAAAACACTGGGTAGCAGATAAATCTGTGGGGGTGATTGGAACGCAAAACACGTTTACTGGGGCTCTAGACTAACCGCACCACGTGGTTGCCAACTATATACAGCTATGAATGAACTCAGCCTGAACTGCGCTTAAATATAAATAAATAAAATAAAAACACGTTTATTTTTATAACAGACGAAGGACATAATTATATAAACAATGAGAAAAATAATATATAAATAGGTACAAAACTTACACGCCCGTCGTCGGTACAAAAATAGAAGGCCACGGAAACCCTATATATTGGTCTGCAGACCCAAACAAGGTGCCAGACCTGCTTGATTTCTATATGATCAAAAATATCCCGCTAAGTCAAATAAGCATAGAGGAATGTATCGACCTTTCATCGGATCATACACCTGTTATAATTAATGTCATGTGCAAGGCTGTCCAGATTGAGGGTCTTCAAAGACTTTATAATAATAAAACTAACTGGGACATCTACAGAGCCAAAATATCAGAAAACATAAATTTAATATCGACACTAAATAATGCGGATATTGTTGAATCTACTATTGAGTCATTTGTCAAGCTTGTCCATCAAGCTGCCAAAGACTCAACACGCCCAGTAAGACCCAAAATAAGTTGCAATTCTTCATATTCTAAAATGATTAAACTTAAAGTCCAAGAAAAACGACAGCTGCGGAAAATATGGCACTCCACAAAATATCCACAGGACAAAAAAGCCTTCAACAAGGCATCTGAAGAACTTAAAAACATGATCTCCCAAACAAACAATGATCACCTGCAAGATCAACTGTCTAAGCTTACTCCCTACGTAGACACTAACTACTCTTTGTGGAAGGTAACAAAAAAGTTCAAAAGACCTACAGCGCATATACCCCCTATAAAATCCAATGAGGTTAAGTGGGCAAGAACGGATCTAGAAAAGGCCGAAGTGTTTGCCGAGCATCTTAAGTCTGTATTTCAACCACTTTCTAGTAACGACTCCGAGCATGACAGAGAAGTGAGCAAATACCTACTTTCACCATCGCAAATGTGCATGCCAATAAAAAGTGCTAGTCCCAGAGAAGTACATAAAGAAATAAACAATCTACTGGATGGTAAAGCGCCTGGATACGATTTAATTGATGCGCAATTGCTAAAGCAACTTCCTAAAAAGGGCTTGATGCACATCACATCAATTTTTAACGCCTGCCTAAGGCTTAACATCTTTCCTGCACAGTGGAAAATAGCGCAGATTATAATGATAGCTAAACCAGGCAAACCACTTCACGAAACTAGTTCTTACAGACCGATAAGTCGTCTCTCTGTGATGGGGAAACTTCTAGAAAAGATACTGTTGAACAGGATGCACGTCTACTTACCGACAGTGGTGCCGCTTCACCAATTTGGCTTCCGAGAAAACCATGAAACTATTAAACAAATCCACCGTATAACGGATACTATAAGTCGTACATTAGAACATAAACAATTTTGTTTTGCTGTGTTCCTAGACATCAGTCAGGCCTTTGACAGAGTGTGGCACGACGGACTTCTGTTCAAAATCAAACAGTTGCTTCCTCATTCATTCTTCCCAATATTGAAATCGTACAACTCCACAAAAGATGTTATGAGGTAAAATTCAAAAGTGAGACTTCTGCTTTAAAAGACATTCTTTCAGGAGTGCCACAGGACAGTATTTTGGGCCCAATATTTTACCTTCTTTATACTGCAGACTTGCCTACACAAGACAATACTATTACTGCTACATATGCCGATGACACAGCCGTTCTTTCCGTCAATAATAACCCAGCCATAGCATCAGCAAAATTACATGCTCACATCTGCAAGATTGAAGAATGACTAGATAAATGGCGCATTAAAGCTAACCAAAGCAAATCTGCCCATGTAACTTTTACCCTCAGAAAACCGACTTGCCCTTCTATAAAACTCTATAATGAGGATATTCCACAAGCTGAGGATGCCAAATACCTTGGAATGCATCTTGATCGAAAGTTAACTTGGAGAAAACACATCTGATCTAAGCGTAAACAACTGGACACTAAAGTAAGATCAATGTATTGGCTAATAGGTCGGAAGTCTCATTTGTCACATGAAAGCAAGATTGCAATATATAAGACCATATTAAAGCCAATATGGACTTATGGTATTCAACTGTGGGGGACTGCTAGTAACAGTAATATTGAGATACTTGAAAGATTTCAGAGCAAGACATTGAGAGCCATGTTAAACATACCATACTATGTGAGCAACAAATGTATACATAAGGATCTAAACATCAATACAGTCAAACAGGAGATTGCTAAACGTAGTGAAAAGTATCAAGCTCGAATATCCACCCACGTCAATGAATTTGCCTCCAAATAACAGGGTTCAGGAAGTGTCTCACACAAGCGATTAAACCGGCATGATGTCCCTACGCCGGTTGCTAGATTCGATTAAAGAACGCTGATGATTTCTTTGTGCTCGTATTGACATAATCGCAATTTAATACCAACTGATTGGCTTATTGTGTTAACACAGATTGCCAAGTCGCAGATACACAAAAAAAAATTACGGAGAGGAATTTTCCAAATCAAACGTTATTTTCACACTTTTGTAAGGTAAGCGTTGTTCAAAGCCTCATCATTTCTTATTAACATTACACGTGGAATATAAGTCAAAGACAATCGTTCCACAATAAGATGTGTCCGAAGACGTTCTAGTAATTAATCACGATTATTTCAAAGAAAAATACAGCGGGATATGAACAATCCTTTAAGATTATATCTCAGTGGGCTCCGTATTTGTTGACGCTTGTAATTAATATTATTACGTAGCGTGCACGGTAAAGAAATGTGCTTGGATTAAACTTATTAGAAAAATCATCTATCGTAATATCAGAAACACATTGCAGAGACAGAGGCGCTTAGAAGGCTTAAATCATGCCATTTAGTCCATGGCTAGTTTAGTGGAGAGTCCAGGGTTGCTATGTAGTGTCTCGCGTTCAAACACAAATTAAGTGCGAAACCTTCTAAGCGGTGATGAAAAACATCACGAAGAAACTTGTGCATCAGAGAGTACTCCGTTATGTTCACGATGTATATGTAAAGTCTGCCTACTCGTTTTTGGCTGGAATTTTTGGCTATGACCTAACCCTTTTCATAATCAGAGGAGGTCAGTATCCAGCATTGGGAAAGAGTATAAAAACAGCTATTGATGATGTTCTCAAATAAAGTTGGTAATTTGGGAGGATCAATTTCCTTTACACAAAAGCAAGAGCTTAAAGTAATTCTCAGGAGTTGAGCATGATTGTGATATGAAGAGTTCAGTTCTCCCCATGAAATCGTCTGAATCTTCTTTTAATAAAACTCATCTTTATCACGGTTAGGAAAATGAAAATAACACCTTTCCCGAACTGTAAATCCTAATCCACAGCAAATTGTTTTAATCTAACAATCACTATACTAGGTTGTTTGTTCTTAATCCCTGTGACCTTTACAGCTCTTTATTACAAAATATAATTTGCCCAGGTAGACACACTTGTGTCTACCTGGGCAAATTAAGTTAATACGTAAGTTACTTACTTACGTAAAATATAGGTAAAGTGTCGGAAAAATGCTCAAATGAAATTTTAATTTGGCCGACCATTTATATTTGAGTTACTACAGTCGCGTTCGTTTTCTCAAGTACAAAAGGAGGTCCTTAGCATTTTAAAGAGACTGCAGATTTTTGTTTGTTACCTCTTCGTAAATGAGGGTTAAATTCACTCGAGCCCTGAATAATATGTTTTTCTGAGTGTGCTTAGAAGTTTATGAAGCAGTTCAAATTATGCTGAGGAGTATATGCCTTACGAAGCGTCTTAAATCTGTTCTCATTTAGGTATGGGTAAGAAAGGGTAAAGGGGTCACAGAAATTTGATTATATTGCGACGAAACTAGCTGTGATGTTCTTCTTACCAGGCTTGCTGGTTTGCCTGGTACACTGCGGCCCGAGAATATTGTCGAGAACTTATGTGTATCATCGCGTGTGAAACTTCTACTGGCGTGATTTAAAATTTTTTTTTTTCATAGTGCCGTTGGTGACCGTTAGATGTCACCAATGTGTGTGTGTCTTTTGTACGGTAGATGGCACTAGCAAACATACATACATAGACTCACGCCTGTTTCCCCGAAGGGGTAGGCAGAGGTATATCAAACGCCCACCCTTCGCCAGTGCTTCGATCCCACGTAATAGGTGGCGAGCCTATTGCCGCTTATCGGGATATTTTGTTTGCCAGAGCCTCGTCCGGTGATCGGCAGGTGCACCACTTGCAGGTGAGGTTGGCTTGGGACCCTAAGTTCTTGGTGGGAACCCTATGCACTAGCAAACATAGTAAATATAACAAAATTCAGACTTCCGAAAGTGCTCTTTTAAAAGTACTTTTCTTTAATGTGTTATTGAAGATATAAGCACCCGTCCTAAATGCTACATGTACATAACATGTAGTATTTAGTAAGGTCGATTTTATGTTGTTCTTAGGGCACGTTTAAAGGTACTACACATAACATCACGTTGTAATGAATAACTCGTTGTGTAATGTGTATTGTCTGTAGTTAGAGTACCTACCTAACATGCAGGTAATCTAGCTACGATACTAGGAGCTATTAGTAACTATATACTAAAGACATTTATGTACTACAAACATCGAATTAAGGAGTAGAATGTTAAGAAGCTGTAAAGTACCCTACTAAAGTTATCGGGTGACACGTCATCACATTTATGATTGATTTTTTTAATATTTATGCTGTGGCTTTGATTAATCTGTTTAATCTACACTTTTATAAATGCGAAGGTTTGGTTGTTTGTCCTTAATCGCCGCCCTTATGAACAGATTTGTTTTTGTTAGAGGATATCTATGCTTCCCGTTTGCCCATGACTGAATGAATAAGAGTCAAGTTGGTGTCTTGTTAAAATTTTGTTTGCTAATTATTGCGAGAGTAGGACTTCCCTCCTCAAGTATTTAAGTGACAAAACTTTTGAAGTTCTATGATTGACTAGCAAAGTGAAATGTGGTTTTAAGACGTCATCATAAATACGCCCTTACTATTCCTCAGAGAAAACTGTACCACTTATTCAGCTAAGTAATATTTGAGTCGTAAACCGTGCGTCAGTATACAAACGTCGTAAGTCACGCCGGCGCTTGTGAAACACACCAGTTTTATTACAAGAGATAGCGAGCGGTAAGTATTACGGGCTGACACAAATGTACGAAGAATGGATAGCGGCTTAATCGGTAAGTGTTGGATGGGACTAATTTATTTAGGCAGAGAATGTTGGAGAACTCTTTAGGCAGTTGAAGCAATTGACGCATGATTATGATTCATAGAATTTTACCAGGGTCACACAATTGTGTAAAGATAGAATACGTAGCATTCTTCCAGTTCCCAGTGATAATGGCAGATGATACTTAATTTATGGAAGGTTTAGGCAGATCTTAGCTTAGATCTGGAGCTAGGCATTAAAATAGCCATGAAAAAGCATAAATCAAATTTTAGAGAAATTATTGAGAATACGTGGCAATGAGGCGTAGCTCGAAGAATTTGTGATCGTTGGGCTCCTGCCCAACGATCACAAATTCTTCGACTATACTATTGAAGGGACCTTATACTATTGAAACAGTACGTAATAAGGTATAGTCCTATTAAAAAGCCACTAGTGCCCTAACCAATTAAGTGCAACAAGTAACCAACTTATGACTTATGACACTTATGACTATGAGCAAGAAATTCCTCGACGCCACATACAAGAAACTGTCACGCGAAATTTCATTTTCATATAAGGTACCTCCGACAATATTAGATTTAGTTGTGGTACAGACGGCTCCGTATGCCGTCCAATCTCTGGCAAAATACGCCACTAAAATGTCGTCGAAGCTAAAAATTCAGAT
Organism: Euclidia mi; assembly: GCA_944739405.2. Taxonomy (NCBI): domain Eukaryota; kingdom Metazoa; phylum Arthropoda; class Insecta; order Lepidoptera; family Erebidae; genus Euclidia; species Euclidia mi. The sequence goes on from OX123191.2 coordinate 37,212,991, forward strand.
TGATTCAGTCAATTTTCTTCTTGTTTCGAAATTGAATGGGATTTTTTTGAGTAAAAGTATGCCTGGATTGATATTGAAGTAATAATATAGGCCAAGGGCAGGACGAACATGTTTCTTGTTTGCTTATCTTATTATAATTGATTTCATAAACGTGGTATGGGAAAATCGCGTCGCTGCTCGTATATCGTTATGATAAGGGTATGAGAAAGGTAAGGCCAGAGACCGCCACGCTGGCCTAGTGCGGGTTGGCAGACTTCACATGTCTTTTGAGAACATCATGGAGAACTCTCAGACATGCAGGTTTCCTCACGATGCTTTCCTTCGCCCTTTAGCAAGCGATTATTAAAAATTTGATAAGCACATAACTCCGAAAATTATCCGAAATTTTCTTTGGTGCGCCTTGGATTCGAACCCGGATCCTCTGAATAGCAGTCTGTCGGTCTCTCCACTAGGCTATCATAATATATAACTCTACAAACTTCGTAACATATGAGAAGATAGTATGTTCCTTGACTTAGACTCTTTCAGTACGGCAGCACCTTAGCTCGATTTATTCATGATCATACCGCCACACCGCAGGTGGTTGCTAAAGTGCTGCGTCACTATAAATAATGAATACGCCGTTACAAAGCCTGTTTTATTGTTTTATATTAAACGTGCCAGCTTTTATCTCTTTTTTCAGTATTTCAGATTAAATTTGGCAAAATGTGGTCCTTATGAAAATTGTGGAATAATTTTCTTAATCTGGTCGTCTCGTAGGAAAATATTAAGCTAGCTAGATAAATGTTTTATTATTTTAAGGAGCCCAGTAAATTGCGGACTGCTCAAATATCCAATATCTGGTATGTTATTGCCTGTTTAGATGGATGGATCTCAAAATTCTCTCAAAAACGGAGATAAGTATAAGGATATCTCCGTGTATTCTAGAAAACGTTGAACTAGCTGTCACAAAGATCTTGACAGTTGTTGCGGGATTTCTCAGGCCTACTATAGTATACTCTTAAATATTCTGTAATTAATAAAACTAGAGAATACAGCTATCTATTTGGGTTGGGCTGGGCATGTATTTATCACTCTAGGAAGAGGCTAGCACAGTGAAAATCTGGTCAGTTTGCCTAAGCTTATTTTGCAAAAAAAATTGAGTAAGTGCATATTTCTCAATCAATGCCATTAGTTTTAACCCCCAGAAGATTCTCAAAAAAGAAATGACATTGGTTTCAATCAGTATTCTAGCTCAGGATTTTATTTAAAAGTAGGATAATAAATTAAAACTTTTAAAATTACCTTCGTAATTGGAAGGGATAAAGTTACTACAGGTTTGTATTTGTGTGCACCGGTTGCGTTCCGAGCGAACTTTTCTGCAAAGTTAGTGGAGTCACATATTTCGCGATACTTTGATATCGGATGCAGACGGAACGAGAGCCGCGCGTGCTCTGCGAAGGACCTGACGCGTCGTGTTACATATGTTACGTGCATGGTTTAAGTAATATAAGTAGTTTTGTAATATTCTATTAACCCATTCCCAGTCCCATGAACCACATGTGGCTCATGACAATTGAATTTCTATTGTGTCTGGCGGTCGGACAGTGAAAGTATATTTTAAAACGGTCTGAAGGTTTTCTATGTAATAGGCGGAATACGAGCAGATGAATCACCTGATGGTAAGCAATTACCGCTACCCATGAACTCTAGAAGAGTCACAAGTACGTTGCCGATCATTGGGTTGGAAAAGACATTGAAGAGTGAGTGGGATGAGGGAGTAAGAATTAGGGTCCGGCACTCTCACTCACCGAAGGTAACGCAACAGTATAGATACTGTTACTTAACGTCGATCTTCCTTGAGAGTGAAGTACTTCCCCGGTCAAACGGCTCATTCATGCTGACATCAGCAATTTTAACAGTCTTAAATGCTCCTTGTATTTTATCAAAATTAGTTAATTTTATTTCCATAATGTTACAATTTTGTATGAAATTCTGGCGCCTGTGATAGGTGAAAAACCTGTGTTATAGGAGCCGCTGCCCTCTACCATGTTTATGGATCCAAATATATTAAAAAGTTTCTATGAGGTTTATAGATTACTCAAAATTTGTAATAGTGTTATAACTGTTCTAAAATCACATAACACAAATTAGAATTTCGCAATTATGCGACTTGCGAGCCCGGCAGCTTTTTTAAAGAGTGGCTGTGTAACCTTCGCATTCCAAATGGTTAGCTTTTGCCCATAGTATAGACCAGTGTCAGTTTATTCAAGTGCTGACTCCCAATAACGACTGGCGAAGATCTCCATGGCAAGCGATAAGTTACAATTTAATACGCACAATACGCACATACTATTGAAAAGTCAGTGATGCGCGCCGTAGCATTGGTCTGCTACGACTGCTACGAGCGTTTCGGTTCTGAAACGCTGGTAGCAGTCTTATTGTATTTTTACAAGACTATCGCTCGCTTTTGGCACAACTTAGTTATATCTAAAAACGTTCTGTACGTTTCTCTAAACACCCAGTAACATCCTTTCACCGTAGCACATACATACATAGATATCACACAGCAGGACATGCCGACGCATCGTGATCTGGCGAAAAGGTTCGCACAAACCTTGTATCCTCTACAAATTCGGGTGACAAAACATTGATATTGAATGCCGTGTTCGCCTACGAGTCATGTACCCACGGACAGTTGTGCCCCTACGTGATTTAGTTCGGAAAGTATATTATCTATTTTGAGATAGTTTTCTTGCATTGTTTGATAAATGTGTGTATATAAATAAATATAATATAAATAACTCCTACAACCAACTACTATTATAACTGCGAAAGATTCTGAGTATGAATGGGAGGATGTTTGTTTCTCTGTCACTCATAAACTTCAGAAAGCATTTTCATAGAATTTTGTAGTAACAGCTTTTACATTAGCGTAATGGCCGCACCGCCTGGCCACACAGATCTACTGGTTCGGGTGCTTAGCACTCACAGTCTTGTGGTGGAGAAGACGGTCTGACGGACTGACGGTCCAGACTTTGCACTGAATGAATTCACAATTATAATATTGAATGTCGTTTGTTATAAAATTAAAATTGTTGGTAGGTATATCCCTGCCTTCAATATAATAAATATCTATGAATCAATGATTCATAAGGGAATTTGTGTTGTTATTGTGATATCAAATGAGTGTACAGGCTCTTCTAAGTTTGGAATCAGATGACCGATCGGATCAGACAAACGATGTCCCATCTTACATCGTGTCCTGCGTGTCCGAAAACTTGCACGCAGGAAGATCTCATGACTGCCTCCGACTATGCAGTCAGCGTGGTTGCTTTCTTCGCCTCAAAAATATAAGTGTTTGCCACCGATACGCCAAGTAGAAGATTACCGAGCGATTTCATGAAAGCAAGTGATAAAAACCGACTGCGCATATGTTATTTATGTAATATGGTTATCGTATATGTATTGGTGTTTTCACTTATTTTCCATCTTACAGGAGCACTTGGTCAAGTAGAACAAAAGTTTAGAAATGGTACGTATATAATTATCGTAGACAACTGAGCGTAAAATCAGCCGAGGTCGATGGAGTGCCGCCGTCGATCTGTCCGCCCGCGGCCTGACGAGCCTCCCTCGCCGCCTGACCTCGAGTCACGGCCTCAATACAAACACATCTGTCTGCTTCACTTAGGTGTAATTGTTTCTCTACAGAAAATTGTTAAATATTTACTGATTTATGAATCTATTTTGACTTGCAAGATAATATTAATATATCAAAGTCAAAGAAATAATTATATATTGATTTAGTATGTGACGCTTATGACCGTAATTTTTAGGGTTCCGTACCTAAAAGGTAAAAAACGGAACCCTATTACTAAGCCTCCGCTGTCTGTCTGTCTGTCTGTCTGTCTGTCTGTCTGTCTGTCTGTCTGTCTGTCACCAGGCTGTATCTCATAAACCATGATAGCTAGAAAGCTGAAATTTTCACAAATTATGTATTTCGGTTGCCGCTATAACAACAAATACTAAAAACAAAAAAAAATAAAATATTAAGGGGGGGTCCCATACAAAAAACGTGTTTTTTTTTGTATTTTTTGCTCAAAATTACTAACTGTAACAGGTAGACGCTTTAAATTTTCACAGAATATGTAGTTGTATATTACCTTTCAAAATAAATAATTAAATTTAAAAAAAGTAAATAATATAGGGGGGCTTCCATACAACAAACGTAATTTTTAAGCAATTTGTTACTCGATCTTAATAAACAAGTAGAAACTTATAAAGTATTTAAGTATACATACAAAGAACGTGATTTTCTTTTATAGATGATGGTACGGAACCCTTCGTGCGCGAGGCCGACTCGCACTTGCCCAATTTTTTTTTAAAGTTAATTACTTAATGCTATGAATTTACATGTCGCAACAAATGTTTAAACAAGAAGAACTTAGGTTTTGATAGCACAGATGGTGTAGTAACCAAAGAGTATTGAGTATTCGATTCTCACACTGAAGACCAGTATGCATGATCTACAAATAGTTATTTCGAGTATGGTTGTACTTAAAATGTTTGTAAATTAGCCTGCGGTACAGGAGTTATTCATGTTGCGTGAGTTTTGAATATTCTAAAAAGACTTTAATTTACTCGGTAGCATACTCCCATGTTCCATTTAATAGAAATACTTTAGTATGCATGTCAAAAGTCAATGAACTTTTCTAAGCAAAACATTTTCACAGCGAGTGGGTGGTGTACTATGTAGAAAACTCTCATAGATCTCGATATAAGTGACGTACCTACGCTTCTAAAATCTTAACAAGATTTTACACTTACACTTCGCATGCTATGTATATGTTAAATCATACGTAATAGAAAGCATGTATTCTTCAGTCAAGTGAGTGTATAAGATACTGCTTTTGAAAGGTACATAAGCGACATTACTGTTGTGACTATAGATACCTATTTGGTGGTTAGTGACTCTAATTAATAAACTGGACGTCATGGGTTAGATCTTGTTTGTGTATTTGATCTTGGTTAAAATTTCAAACAGGCGGTAATGTACTAAATATTAAAATGCATACGCGAGAAGATTCAGTTGAGTTTGGAGTTAAAATATGAGAGTAAAGACGTTGAGTTTTAATTCTGCTTATACTTAGAATCTCAAAGACTGGCTTCTGTTAGTAAATTAATTTGATTATATTTTTTATTGCTACGCATTTTGTACCGCCTCGTCATATTCGAGTATCACAAAAAGGGGCCCCTGCTAATGTTACATTATTTAACAGTCGGAGAGTTTTGTGTTGTGTTATTGTATCGTATATGATCTGGAACTATTTAATGGGAAAGACCAAATCTTTGTGAAAGCCTAGGGAAAGTGGAATGTTTAGTGGTACATTCAGCAGCTTGCCGATCTTCATAGGTCAACTATCAGCCGCTGAATGTAGAAAGTTTGCATATATCTTACTTTTCTTGTAACGTAGCGTTCATAGGGAGACTTGGCTTGCCGCTCATAGTAGATCGGCAAAGTTAAGCAAGACATGCACAGGTCGTCATTTTGATGGGTGACCGCGTGTGGCATTTACATCAGAACGCTACCGTGCTTCGGAGGGCACGTAAAGCTGTCGGGCCCGGTTCTTGTCTCAGGACAAGGATCGTTAGGCCATGTCGGAGGCCTTAAGGCGGCCTGAAAACTCCGACACCAGAGTTGGCTACACACTCAGACGAAAAGAAGAATTAATTTTCATTATATTACACCTACTTCTTTTTTCTCTGCACCACTCTAAGATAGACTGGGAGAGAATGCCCACGGCATTAAGTCCGCCTTTATATTATTTTGTATTAAATCATAATAAATAAATAAAAAATATAAAAGAAGAAAGAAGACTTTTCTTTTATGGGTACTTTTTTCGTTATCATCACTACCAAGTTTACTATTATTGTTTTGGAGTAGAATAAATACATTACGAGCTTTCATTTGTGCCGATCGGGGCAGAGGGAAGAGTTGCCTTTGACTTCCCTTTGTGACAGAGTTATCTAATCTACCGCAATGTATTGTAGTTGACGCGACTTAATCGCGATTCCCACATCCCACGATCCGATCGATTTTTACTTTTTGGCACCATTTTAGTTTCTTAGCCATTTCTATAAAAACATGCTTTATTAAAGAGATGTATTAAATGACTAGATAGCTATTATGAATAAGGTTTACTAAGTACATTCTCGGTAATCGTAGGTGTACCACTCCACTAGATTGAACATTTAGTTTGCATCACCTATCGTACAGAGTTCGGGAAAACTGGCTGATATTTTAAAGTATTCGAACATTAATTTTATTGGCATGTTACATTGCAACTATAAATTTTTCTGAATGAACAAATCTTTGACAGGGGACAGCACAGAAATACAGATTAGTAATTATATATTATCTTTTAACTTTAAACAAACTGAAACTTCCAAAGATCTACATTAATATAATATCAATTTTCAATGAAATTAACCAACTGTTTACGAAGTTTATAGTGATATATTGGTTTGACTGACATTTAAACCAAATGATGTCGAAACTACATTATTTAATATTTATCAATAGATTATCCGACGTTTCAGTTTATAGGTACCGTGAACACGAAAGACTGTGACTAATTTCCAATTACTTATTTTATTAATGAAACAACTTAATATAATGAGACGACCAGTGAAGAATCTATTCACACTATGTCAAGGGTTAGGCCACAACGCTGGCCAAGTGCGGGTTTGAAAATTTGTATGTCTTTCAATTACGGAGAATTTTCAGGCCTGCAGGTTTTCTCAATATGTCTCCCTTCACAGTCGTGCGCCTGGCAGATTTGAAGTCGAGATCCCAGGCGTAGCAGTCTGTTCTTCTATCTACTATTCTATAGCTGCTTTTTCTTTTATTTCTACATGCCTAGCAGAAATTAAATGAAGAAATAAAGAAGACATATGAAGATTAATTATAAAACCGTTCTACAAATGGCTACCGGAGGATTAAATTTAATTAAATACAGAATTATGTGCCCGCCGCCCAAATTAAAGTATTGTTTGAATATGTATGTGTAATTATTTTCCTGAGGCACCATGTTTGACGTACTTTGTAAGAGGGCGTTCACAATGGGGGTTGAGCAGCGTTATTCAACCTGGTCTTTCGTATTGGAGACCGAGGTTTGCTTACTGGTCTAAACATATTTGTCAGTAAGTTTGTCCACTGCAATATCATACATTATCATTTCTGTGTCCAAGGAGACAGAAATCAGAACCATTCGTGTTGTAGCACGATTCAAGTTGTAAAGTCATTATTGACTGTCTTTAAATCGTATCGGGAGTCAGTACTTACCTACTAGTAAAGAAACGGATAGCAGTCTAAACGATATACTACGGAATTCAATATTAGAAATATAGATAGATCTGTAGATTTTAGATTCGCTTTTGACAGTTTTTGACGTAAGCTCCATACAAAATATGTCAAACAGGTATCTAACATCTACAGATCTATCTATAGTTCGAATATTGAAAATGGCCGATAGTATTGCTATTCCTCTGGATTGCGGTGCTCAGACGGCAGTCGCTCTGTGAAAAAGCTAATGCAATTATTTAATTTTGTTCCGTCTGCATGAAGAAATATCGCGAAATAATAGAACGCAATTTTCTTGAGCTTGCAAAGAAAATGCTATCTGTTATCTTACTGAGTTGCATTTACATGTTGTAACATTGTTCTAAGATGCAAATGTAAAACTCAGTGAAACGTCGAGACGTTTTGTATTGGTTATTGCTGAAAGAATAGTACAAGTTATTGTTACAATTTATGGTAAATCATACATTTGAATGAATAAAATTTCGAAATCTTGAGTTTGTTTTGTAGATACAAACAAATGTTGATTAGCCGATTTGCTGTTCAGAGTCATATAATATGATACATGACATAGGGAAACTCTTGATCTTGCGAGTTTGCTTGTAGTAGAACTGGTAACCAGAGTAATTCTACGCAGCTAATAACATGAAATTTGAACAGTGCTTTCTTCTTATCATGTAGGCATCTACTAAAGAAATATTTTTTAATATTCTACTTCAAAGGAAGGAAAATAATGGTAGAAAGTTTAGGGCAGGCTAAGCTGCGGCACTGCCAGTGTTCGATAATAGTATTGTGTCACTACAATATGAATTAAAATTTTAGGAAAGTTGTGTGTCGATCGAGACAAGTTTACACTTGACCTAAAGATAACAATAAGGGCAGGGATGTGTTCTGAAAACATATTTTTACACATAGATATAAAGCACGTATTCTAGTCTCAAGTAATTAATACTCCGGCACTGTTGCAAGCGCCATAATTACTTAGATGTACTAATATGACACAAATCGCGCGTAAAAAAATTCCAGTGTGAAAGGCATTTATTAAGGTTCGTGTTTGAATGTGCGACGTCATTTAAATCTTCTGGCAGCAGTCAGACATTCTCGTGGTATACCATCAATCTACCAGTGTACTTTAACATTAACTTACATTTTCTATTCTTCCGTAACATTTATAAGTAGGGTAGGTAACCTAAAAGAGCAAAAACTTGCAAAGAAATTGCTCGGTCGTTCATTATAGCTACGTTCCAAGTGATCACGAACCATTAGTTAATAATAAATAATAAGTGGCTACAATTTCCATTTCACGCTTCAACGGCAGAACAATAAAGTGCCTTTTCATTTATTCAAATCATAGATATTAATAAATTGTAAACGATTTGTAGCGCTCGATGCACAAACTCTGAAGTTATATCTACGGATACGAAATCGATGCTTGGAGTGCGAAATTCATGAAGACAGATAACGCTGTTTTATTAAGAAAACAGGCTACAGCCTAGTTTGGGAAAAGGTTCTCAGTACCGACAGAATAATACATCTTCAGAATGTGTAAATAATAATGTGTCTCCAGTGAATGAATAGTGTTTTTTCAGATAAATTTTAGTCAAAAGTACAACAAACATTACGTGAACTTTAAAGGCCTGCGACTCTTAGGGGCACACTGGTCTACCTTGGTTGATTTTGCCAATTTTCAAATTTACCAAATTCGTTTGACCTACCTTTTTGGTTTGCGCTTCCAACTGTGGTGGATAGCATAGTTTATATTGGTAGATTGTGGTTTGGTTCGCCGCTTCGGAGGTAAATTCTTACGGATCTTCTCTCGCCCAGAAGATCAACTTATTAGGAGACTGGTTTTTTCTGAAGACCGTTAAAACACACATGGTTAATTCCAGGTGAAATACTCTTAAACCTATCGCTTCAGCGTAATTATACGTAATTGATACGAGAAATATTACTAGCACTATGCGAATTTGGGCTTGTGTTTTTGTTAAATATCTGCACTTCTTAACTACTCAACTGATTAGCGTGAGAATTTGCAGAGTTACATATCGTCGCTGGTACAGCACAAAACATGCGGCACCTTTAACCGCAAACAAAGTCGCGGTCAAAAACCAGTTGACAATTGTGTTGTTCGTTAGTTCTCCGCAGCGAGGAAACGCTACAATTAACTGTTTCGATGCAAGTAAAACCTCCAACTCGCGTTTTGTTTAGACCGGCGTTCCGTTACCAAAATGATTTGTTTGTGATAAAATTATGATCAATTTATTTTGGTTTATTTTCAATTTTAATGTTAATACCTAAGGTTATGCCCTATATTATTATGTTAATACAGGCAGTAAATTTAATCTACTTTTTCGTAATGAGTACCGAACGTCCAAACTTTGACATTTATAGCATTTGTGGAGTTACCTTAATTTGTGTAATTTCTATATCCATAAAAGTAAGCCTTACTCCAAATTTCTGATCAGCGTTTTCGACCAAGGCCTTTCCTCCCCACGAATAATATAATTGCCATTGCGAAACATCAAAAAGACCTTGGTATTGAAGTTATTACCAAATTGGTACTACAAAGATTTTATTGCCTTCTAGGCAGCCTAGTGATATGCTGTACTTAATATTTATTACTTTAGGTAAACGCCTTGAATTAAAGCATCGGCACGCTTATATTGGACGAAACAGATGACATGTCCTTCGAGGCTCTTATATGTTCGTATTTTTAAGCAATTGCTGGCTCAAGTGATAATATTTGCCTAAAAATATTTACATACTGTGAGATGTTATAGTGTGACTGCCTCGTTGGTCTCGCGGCATAAATGTGCGCGTGGGATTGGGAGGTCTCGGGTTCGAATCCTGGGTCGGGCAAAGTGTTATTGGGTTTTTCCGTTAGGAAATTCTCAGTAGCAGCACGGAGGCTGGCAATGTGCCCGTTACGGCAATAAGCTCGCCCCCTATTACGTGGGACTTAAATAAATCTGGCGAAAAGTGGGTATAGCAATACACCTCTGCCTACCTCTTCGGGGATATAGGCGTGAGTATGTATGTATGTATGTATACCTAAACAAAGAAATTGTAACCCGAGTTAGGTTGTGGGCGGAGGCCGAAGGGTTTTTAAAAAGAAAACACTAGGTGTGTTCGGCTTGAAGAGCAGACTAAGACTGATTTATTTATTAATAAAAAGCTTACAGCTAAATTATAATAACAAAGGATGTCTTATATTACAGATAGCGGTCTTACTGAGAACCGCTTCCAATAACTCTTATCTTAATAACAGAGGGCCGTTATGTACGGACTGGTTATGTCTATATAACTCCTCCCCCCTTAAGATGGAGGCGCACCGTAGGCTGCGACTGAAGCTGAAGATTTTCAGGTTCTGGTTGCTTGACTGCGAGTTGCGCCGATCTAGGTTTCCACCAATATTTGTAGATTGCTGTACCGGCGCCAGCTAGGAAGGCTATGATGTAAAGTGTAATGGATGACCAACTGGGTGTATTAGAGATGACCGCTGCGTTTTCCTCGGGAAACTGGATATTTTCCGCTTGATGTAGAGCGTTTTTCAGGTTGTCTAATTCTATGTTTTCCAGATTGATCTTTATAGGTACGACTTTTAGGGTGTGATGAGCTCGTGGTAGTGGTATTGTTTCTTTGATATTGACGTATTTCTGATGCGTTTCTAGGGTTTTGTCTAGTACTTTGATTTTGCAGTTGCTGTTCGTGGTTATGAGGAAAACTCCTTGGCTTCGTTGATATTGAACGTCGTTTCCGCAGATGGTTTTGATGACTTCTTCTTGTTTTATAACTACGATCCAACTGTTGTCTTGTATTTGTCGTACTATGTGGTCCTGGTAGGTTGCTGTTGCGTATGTGCAGTTATGTGGTTCCTGATGCTGTATGAGTTGTGCTATGCAGTCTGTGGAGTGCAGCAGGGTTTGCCATTCGAGATGTCTGCAGATGACCTCGTCCTCAGCTATCCTGATGCAGGGCTCATGGGGGTATGCAAACTCGTCATTTCCCAAGACAAGGTAAGGATTTTTGGTAATAAGGATTGTGTTGTTGTTGTTCGGGATGGAATATAGGTGTAATAGGTTATAGGGTTGCTCTGCGACTATTGGTATTTCCAGTATGAAATTAATTGTCTCATTAGTACTATATGCTTTTACTGTTATAGCTTTTTCCCACAAGTGGATGTTTTTAATGTTTGGGGCGAAAGCTAATTGACCTTCTATTTCATTTTGTATTTGGTTTAACTCATCGACTAGATAAGCTGGGTCGATTATACTAGGGTGCATCCTTTCAAGGTGTGAAAATGTTAATGCATTTTCCAATGTTTCTAATCTATCGTAAAGCTGCTGAAGCGAACTCTTAATGTTATTAAATATGCTTGATGTGAGGAAGTTTGTTTCTAATTCAGTTTCTTTATATGAATATCTATCTATGGCTCTGTATATTTCCATTTGATTATTTTTAATGTGACTTAAGCTTGTTTCATACTCGTGCATAAATTCTTGCATAATGCTTATTGTCTTTTTCTGATTGACGTTGTTGCTATTTAATGATGATTGAATGTTTTTAATCTCATTTTCAAACTTGATTGCATCGTTTTGATCGAGGTTACCGGTGATTGATTTTATAACTGAACCTAATCCGTTTATTAAGCCACGCCTTTGTCTGTAACTAGACTTAAAACCTATGGTTTCTAAACCTAAATATACTAATCTACTTTCTATCGTATCGATAAGATACTCTATTTGCTTAATACTAACGCTATTTTCTAGGGTGCTATTTTGTTTTAACTTTAGAGTGAAATAGTTACTACATATGTCTACGTAAATGTCTTTGAATAAAGTTGTATTATATATTACGGCTAGGTGATAGGTGTCTATTTGGCTTTGTGCTTTAGCTTCTGTTAATACTAATATTCCATTATGGCTGTCTATTGGCTGTATGATTGCTTTGGCTGCGGTGAGCCGGAGCACTGCGACGAGGGCGATGGCGTACCTGAAACATTTTCAGGACGCCTTAGTAACCGGAAGTGGACTCTAATTGATTTGGCGTTAACGTGTTTTCCTATGATTTCAGCTATTTGTTCGGGGTGTATTCTTATTATTGTATACGGACCTAGGTATTTAGGTTCGAGCTTATTGCTTCTAGCTGTTTTTGCTACTTGCTTGTAAACTATGTCGCCTACTTTGAACTGTGCTGTTTCTGTGTTTTTATTTGCTCTATCTATTGCATGTTGCTTTTCGCTTGATAATTTGCTGTTAATGAGCTTCTGTGTGCTTTCCATTGTTTGCTTATGCTTTAAAACGTACTCTTGATAAAATTCTTGAGGGCAATGTAATTCTAATGGGTTTCTACTATCAGTGTGACCGTATAATAATTCAAAGGGCGTAAAGCCGGTTGCCGAATGAATGGTATTATTGTAGGCTATGACGGCGTATTTCATGAGGTTAATGGGTTCATCTTTATCGGTAATTCTTTGTATTCTTATCATTTCGGCTAGAGTAGAGTGTAACCTTTCTATCGGTGAGTTTGAATTGGGGTTGTATGGTGTAGTGAAATGAATGTGTATATTGTGCATTGCGCATATCTCGGTAATTACTTCGTTATCGAATTTAGTGTCGGAGTCCATTGTTATCTTTTTCGGTACTCCTATTACTGAGAATATACTGAGTAATGCCTCGGCGATATGTATGCTGGTTGAAGCGGATAATGGGATTGCCTGTGCATATTTTGTGAAATTATCTATGATAGTTAAAAAGGTTGTGCCGCCACTGCTGTATAGGTCCATGAACATGTGTTCCATTGGCTTGTGTGGTGTATCTGTTAATGATAGGGGTAATTTTAAAGGGTTGCGTTCATACTTGCTTTTTAGGCATTTTTCGCATTTATTGATGAATTTTTGTATAGATGATAACATGTTTGGCCAGTGATAGTTTCGGTGTATGTGTTTATATGTTTCCTGAATTTCTCTGTGTATGGTTTTTCCCTCGTGATATTTCCTTATTAAATCTAGTTGTTCGGAAATATTTTCTATGAGTGTTACTCTGTTCATGCATCTAATTAATTTGGGTCCGCGATTACTGAATGTACTTTTGTATACTTCGCAAAATAATGGGTAGTATTCTTCGTGATGGAAAAAACAATGGAAAACTCTATCCGGAATTGTATGTTCTTTTAAGAATTGAATTATTTGGTCTTTAGTGTTATTGATGGGTATCCAAACGTCTTTAATTATTGTTTTACCTTTTGACCTATCATCTACTCTGTAAGTGTCGCCAGGTGTTTTTCTGATGTGAAACTGTTTTAATTGTCTGTCAATTGCGTCGTCTATTTCGGGTATTTTGTTGGTAATGGGTTCCGTATTCTGTTCGGATTGTGATATTTGTGGGATGTTTTCCTGTGATGAGTTTTTCTGTGACTGATTTACGGTGTCGGGGGTGATAGGCATGTCTAATAGTGTCCTAATGTCTATGTTGTCTAAGTCAATGTCAACGTTTGATGTACTAGGCTGGGGATCGCTCGTGCTGGGGTCAGTTGTTACTGTATTATGATTTAGGGTCTGTATTCTCGATAAAGCGTCTGCGTTAGTGTTGGTTTTACCTTTTTTGTACTGTACATCGTAATTATATTCTGCTAATCTCAAGCGCCAGCGTGTGAGTTTAGAATTTGGGTCTTTCATAGACATAATCCAAGTAAGTGGTCTGTGATCTGTGTAAATGGTGAATCGTTTGCCATATAGGTAGGGGCGAAAATATTTAATAGCCCATACAATGCCTAATAATTCTTTTTCTACTGTGGAGTATCATTGTTCTGTGTCGGATAGCGTACGTGAAGCGTATGCCACTGGTTTATCTGAGCCTAATTCGCCTTGTGATAGTACCGCGCCAAGGGCTACGTCCGATGCGTCAGTAGTGAGAATAAATGGTTTTTCGAAGTCTGGATATTGTAGTATAGGTGCATTGATAAGTACTTCTTTGCACTTTTCGAATGCTTGGGTGTACTCGGGTGTTAAAGTTATTTTGCTACCTTTCTTTAAACATTTGGTCAGTGGTTTAGTGAGCTTTGCGAAGTCCTGAATAAATTTTCTGTAGTAGCCTACAAGTCCTAAAAATGATTTTATTTCTTTCTGAGTCTTAGGTATTGGGAACTTTTTTACTGCCGCTATTTTATCTTCGTTTGGCTAAAGGCCTTTGTCTGTGAGCGTGTGCCCTAGGAATTTAACTTGTTTTTGCAAGAATTCTGATTTGTTTAGCTGAATTTTGAGGTTATGTGATCGGAATCTATCGAAAACTTGTTTACATTTGTCTATGTGCTCTTGTAAGGATGTACTATATATGATGACGTCATCGAGATACGTTAAAACGTTATCTATGCCGCGTAACACGGAGTCCATTAATCTTTGAAACGTACTCGGTGCGTTCTTGAGACCGAAAGGCATTCTGAGGAATTCATAATGTCCTCGATCGATTGTAAATGCGGTTTTCTCTACGTCCTTAGGGTTCATTTCGACTTGATGGTAGCCAGATGCTAGATCTAGTGTAGTGAAGTATTGTGCACGTCCTAGTTTGTCTAGAATATCGTCTATGTTAGGCAACGGGTATTTATCTTCTATTGTTTTTTCGTTAAGCTTCCTATAGTCAATAACTAACCTGTACTTTTGTTCTCCTGTTGCGTCTATCTTTTTAGGTACTATGTGAACTGGGCACGACCACGGGGAGTTACTTTCCTGGATAATATTCTGTTCTAAAAGCTTACTAATCTGTTTTTTAATCTCTTCTCTTTGTTTAGGGGCCTGTCTATAATTTCGAACATAGATGGGTTTGTCGTCTGTAAGTCTGAGTTGGTGTTTGATTTCATGAGTAAAAGTTAAAGGGATTTCTTCACAGTGAAATATATCTCGATAATTATAACAGAGTTTTCTAATTTCGCGGTTTTCCTCGGAGTTCATATGATCGGTTCTTAATCTGTCTAAATTTTGTTTCAGTATTCTATCTATTTTCCTATCTGTGTCCCTAACGGAGGTGACCGGGGTGTGACCTGTATTTTGTTTCTTAATATTTAAACGCTGTAAGTTTATGTGACAACTATTTTTAAACGTTAGTTCCTTATCGGTTGTATTAATTACGGTAGTGAGTGCTACGCCTTGTCTTACTGATACCAATGCTGGCGGGAAGATTAGGCCGTTCTTTGTTGATTTGCCGTCCGAATAATAATCGCCTTCTTCGTAGTTACAAAGGAGGTTTATAACTTGTTCACTTTTGGGCTTTATTTCTGTACATGATTTTATGTCGTCTCTAATAGGAATGGTAGCGTTGTCTGTACGCAACACCATGTTTTTAATGTCTATCTTACAATTTAGTGGAACTAAAAGATCTAAACCTAATAAGCCTACAAAATCTGAGTCAAAATTGAAAATTAAGAATTTATGGGTTATGTTTATGTTAAAAAGTTTTTCTGGAAGTTTAATATATGCAACCTGCTTATGTTTAGAGGTTCCATGAGCTGTTTTTATGTAATGTGTTGCATTTTTAATTTTACAGTTTATTTTATGCTTTTTACTTAAGATTCGCGGGTTTATCAAAGATTGCGAAGCGCCTGTGTCTAATAAAAATCGACCACCTAATTCAATTATGTAAATATAGGGGAGGCGATTGTAATTTTGAATAATATTCATGAGAACTATGTTTTTAGTTGTTTTTCTAGATCTAGGAGAAAATTTTCATCTAGATCATCCTCGGATTCGATTTCGTCGTCGTCCTCGGATCGACTTTCATCTTCGCATTCCGGTTTATTTTGGAAATGTAACTTCTTTTTATGCTCGGTATTGTCTGAAGATGATTTATTCTTACTGAACTGCTCTTTCGATTTATTAAATGTACTAGACTTCTGAGTCTTATTATAACTCGTAGAAGGTTTATTAAATGATTTACTTTTATTTTGTTGTGCCTGAGCACGTTTAGCACGGAGTTTGACCTCTTCCTGCTTTGCTACAATGATTGCTTGATCTAAATTCTCTACATGTTTTAGTTTGGTTAAGATAGCAGTTATAGGGTTCAAATTTTCTAAAAACGTATCTAGAGCCATTTGCTCGTAGTATGTACGCTTGGAGGGCTCCATTGATGTGAGCGTCGTCATAAGGATTCTAATTTTATCACCGAACGCGTCCAGTGAGCTGTTCTCCCTAGTTATATGTGTTAGTTCTTGAACTAGCTGTAACTCGGTCCTAAATTCTCCGAATTTTTCTTTTAGAATTGCTTTTAATTCTGACCATGTCTTTGCACCACGGTTGACTGAGAGGGCTTCATAAGCTTTCCCGGTTAATTTTGTCCTAATTAGGCAAGTAACACAAGGATCATCCTTGTAGTTTATAACTTCTAAAGCATTTTCAACACCTTCGAAATATGCTGCAAGTTTTCTTTTGTTCCCGTCAAAAGAGGGTAACAATTTTGCGAATGTGGAGTAGTCGGTTGTTACCGGCTTCTCATCACTATAATGTTTGTCCTCGTGAAATTTTTTCTCGGTAGCCATGTTTATCTACTCGATGCTAAATTTATAGAGTGAACAAAACAATAAAAAGGTAGTATATATAATACTAATGATCCCTAGACACTGAAAACAACAAAAGTCGCCTGAAACGTGCTAGGAAACAAAGATAAAGGAATCTCGGGAGTAATCAGAGTATATGCTTACCCCAAGAGCATTGCTGATGCCAAGCTGGTGAGTCTGCCCGTCTTCAAGCTGGTTCTCGCCTGCTGCTGCTGCTACTGCTGCCGCTGCTGATGCTGTCGTACTTCACCCACGGAGGTTCTTTTACCGCGTCCCGGAGTCGAGTCTCAAGGATATTACTTTAAGACTACAACTGATAGATCGCGACGTACCGACTGCGCCAGTTAGGTTGTGGGCGGAGGCCGAAGGGTTTTTAAAAAGAAAACACTAGGTGTGTTCGGCTTGAAGAGCAGACTAAGACTGATTTATTTATTAATAAAAAGCTTACAGCTAAATTATAATAACAAAGGATGTCTTATATTACAGATAGCGGTCTTACTGAGAACCGCTTCCAATAACTCTTATCTTAATAACAGAGGGCCGTTATGTAAGGACTGGTTATGTCTATATAACTCCCGTGTTCAGGTACAAATATCAGAAGGTCTAGAGCCAGTTTTGATCGAGTTCTGAGTCGTTTCTCGGTGGGAACAATTTGCATACAATTCCCGCTACGATCCGCTAGGGGTGGTTTTAAAAAAATATGGTAACCTACTGAGTGATCAGTAGGTTACCATATCGCTATCTTCTTTCCAACACTTGACTATGATATAATAACTTTGTAATCATATTCCATACTATCTACTGCCCGCGACTACAATAGCATAGGTATCGGTTATCGTAACAAAAGATAATTTGCTATTACAATATGCTATTTGGACATAAAAGCTATATTACTGAAAAGTTTCATAAAAATCCATTTAGTACCTTTTGCGTGACAGAATAAAAAATATCCACCCATTCTCACAAACTTTCAAGTTTATTACAGCAGTAGCATTCCTTCTTATTAATTATGTGCCCGGTAGATGGCAATAGGCTCGCCCCCTATTACATTGGGACCGAAACATAACTGGCGAAGTGTAGGTGTGTAATACACCTCTACCCACCCCTTCGGAGATAAAAAGGCGTGAAGTTATGTTATGTAGCATTCCTTCACCTGAATGTTTGACACAGTAATTGCACATAAACTTACCTATTACTAATAATAGAGGCTATTACTAACTTACTCACTGAACGAAATAAAAGCACCCAATCCCGCTTTTCCAGCGTCCATAATACACTTATTACATTGACCTGATTTTCTTTTTATAACAAATCTTGGGCTAAAATGTTGTTAATAAATACTGAAGGAAAGTAATAAACCTCTTGGTTGTATGCCCTCGACCCTTTGGCAGATCCCTTTATAGTTTATACTTAGGTCGGATGACCTAGAACTTTTGGCATTGCTAGTAGCGAAGATGGCAATTTACGGGAAGGTCTCGGTAGCTGTAGGTACGTGTGAGTTATGGGAGAATAGATAACGTTTATATTTAGGGTGAACTATATTGGCGTACGAAAATTATTGAAGGATGTTTTTCGAGGATTGCGTTTGAATTCTTCAACTGTGGATTTACTTTACTGTTACTGGCTAAAGATTCTAATTAGATGTTTATTTGTTTGGTAGTAGAGTAACAAGCATTTTCAAATTATAAAGCAAAGATGTCAGTTGAGCAAAACGAGAGATTCTACCTGCGCTTTTGTTGCAGGATAGCTCATGTTGACCGAGGCTATAGACCTTTATGACATCGATGCGTAGCACACATAAACCACATAAAAAAAATACGAGAGGAAATTCTGTGCTGTTCTGTGCTGATAAAGTCAAAAGTTGAAGTGAAATTTGTTATAATAGGCTGCGAAACACAAGCCAGATTGGCGGTTGCAATTCTTCATTAAGTCAAAAGTACTATATAGGCTATCGAAATTTCCAGATGGTTTATATTCTTATAATCGATACAATAACCTTAATGGCTCATAAACCAAAAATGACATACTAATGGTACAGAAGACCACCATCTGGCTTTAAGATGATGAGACGAGTTCAAATAAGACGATTTCCGAACACGATCACTAATGAGGTTGGAGACTTTGATTAATAGACGCCTATCGAGCCGCCATCTTGGTTTCATGTGTAGGTGGGTACAGTCAGTTACATAAGTCCAAACGCATTATCTTAATTTTCTTAAAATGATTTATAAGTTATGTTATACATCTCTATACGTTACATATTAATATTTAATTTATATTTATGTTATGTATATATATATATCGTCCCAAATAATAATAATTCTCGATATATTGTAGCAATTTTAAACAAAGAAAACATACCGTAGTCGTAATTTATAAATTAAGAATTGTAATCGAGGAGTTATAATTCATAAAAGAATTGCATTTTTTTTTGGTGTCTATGTAGACTTTTGTATTCGACTGTACAGGATATTGTGTTACGTCTGTGTGGGATTCCAAGCAAGTTTCACAAAATTATTTTAATACTGATTCAGGTACAGGCGGGCCATAGGCCGTAGCCCCTTGTTGGTTTCAGCATGAATTGGACGGCTCGATCGAGGAAGTACTACCCTCTCACAGCATATTGACATAAAGTAACTGTAGCTAATACTGCTGAGACTGAGAGTGCCGGAGATCCTATCCTTTCTTATTCTTTGTTATCTCGCTCCTTCTATAATTTTTCCACACGGCGGCAACGTACTTGTGACTCCTTTGGTGTTGCTTGTGTCCATGGGTGGCTTTGGCAATCGCTTATCATCAGGCGATCTCTGTTCCCATACAAACTACTTAACAAAATAAAATAATAGCATTTGGGCAAATCTTTGTCCTGAAACCGACCTACAAACGAGCGAAACTATGCTAAAAGCTAGGGAGGAATAATTTAATTTTAGGATGAAAATACGAATTTATTTAGCGCTTGGGAAGTGTCTAACAGCCTTTCAGAATATTATGAATAGATCGGGTTTTGAATTGAAGGACAAAGAAATAAATACGCATTCATTATATTTAGATATATTATTATATTATATTTAATATAAAATAACAATATTTATATTTGACCAGAATATTCGTCTTATACAAAAATTATGTTTGTATAATGTAATACTTATATGTGCATTTAAAGCGTTTGTAAATAATTATATTTTATGTCGGCAGGTAATTATTTAAATAAAAACAAATTTAAATTTATATAGACAACTTTGTATTAATTTTACTACACAAAAATTTGCTAGTGTTATCCAGTTATTTACATAAGCTTATTTTTGATACAGTAAATATACATGTCTATGGTGGTAATAGTGGTAATAGGTTAATAAATAATCATATAAATAAAACTAAAGATTTTATCTAAATGCGCTTCATAAAGAAAAACAGATTTGAATTATTTATAATCTTATTATTATGGTGCTGATACAACTGAGCATTCACTAGTCTAAAACTACTCTAAGAGTGGTTTTAGACTAGAGTTTTATACGCGTGTATAAGCTCGATTTTGTAAGCGTATGTATGCGTACAGGTGAGCATAAGGGAACAGCAAGCATTTCCCATTTTTTGTTTTGTCGAACTGCACAACGAACAGAGCCGAACATTTTCACGATCTTTCGATCTCTAATCAGCAATCAAATTTTTCATGAAATCAAAGCAAATTTTCTGTAAATTCACTAGCTAACATTCGTAAGAATGTTAGCTAAAACACACTCGTCTGAACACTCAAGAATGCTCATTACAGGAGAATGCAGGTGTTGGTAAGTATAATTGTAACAGCGATTACGTATTCGTAGAACTAATATTTTCCATTCCTATGTTACATTTAAATATAAGGGCAAAAAATAGCAAACGATAATCTACATCCCTTTAAAATAAAACTTAATTTATTTCACAAATGCGCATTTTCAAACAACTTGGCCGAACTTTCACAGACGCAAGAAAGCGATCCAAGTTTTTTCGTAAACGAGAATTAAATATTTCAGATGTTTAGTGAAATATTGAATGAGTTCATGTAGAATAAGATACGACGTAAGTTTTTTTTTCCGAGTTTCTCTATGCCAAGTTTGATAGAGAATTACGTAGTTTTTAATACAGTTTGTCTTATTATGTTCTTTTCATAGCAGGCTTTAAATATATCTTCGTTTATTGAACCCTTAAGCTTAGACTATTGATATATACATATATGGCCAAGTTTAGATTAAAATAAAAATTGCAACTTTTTTATTCCTGATCTAACGCTGGCGAGTGTATTAGTCCAAAATATTTCTGTATAATGTTAAGTGATCTAAAATCATGTCACGACTCATGCCGGTTACATAAAATAAGCAACTAAATAGTGATTAACACAGAAAAGTGAATTTATTGAGAAGTATCTGTCATGTAATTGGATGACGATGAGAAAGAGTATCATACATTTTAATATGAATAAAGGGGTAGATAGACAAGCTGCTGTATATGCTGGTGAAATTGATGATTTATGAGCACGGTAAATAAATGATGAATGAATCACGAGGGTTGATTTGATAAGTCATACGAATGTAAAAGGCTCAGTCAGAAGAGAAAGCATGGTCAAGAATTCACTGTACATATATCTTTGACTTTCTGAAGTAAGGGTGAAGATAATCCTTTTACTGATAGGTTTTTAAGAGGTCTGATGATAATGCATGATTTGATTGAGATTTGTAAAGATGAGATGACAATAAATGATTTGATTAAGACATATTAGGATGTGGTAAGAATTAATTATTTGATGGAGATATTGGAGATCTGTTAGGATGTGGTGAGAATGAATAATTTCATTGAGATGCGCTAGAGTGTGAAGAGAATGAATGATTTCAATTCAATTTATTTATATAACTATAAATATAGACACAATACATATAATACACGCAACGCCATCTAGTCCCAAACTAAGCAGAGCTTGTACTATGGGTACTAGACAATGGATTGACATACATATATTTAATTATGAAAGAATGAACATACAAAGAATTTACAATTCTTGTTAGCGAGATGTGTCAGGATGTGATGATAATTAATTATTTAAGATGTGATAAGAATTAATGTATTTCTTGAGATGTGTCACGACCATGCAAGTGGCAAATAAATAATAATGTTTTTAAAAATAGATTCTTGAAGTTTGAGCCAAGCGAATGATAGATTCCGGCATTTTCTAAATCATATGACATGCATGCAAGATTTTTATGTGGGAAGTATTTATTTCTAACTCCTTCGTAACTATTATGACAATGGCTGAATGTTGACAAGCTTATAAGATACCAAATTATGCTAGTGAATGTGTAAGAATTACAGCTAAATATTTGTGATAATTTATTTTGATAAGACTTAAAAATTATTACACTACCCTAAATTACATGTTTTATTTAATGACTATATTTTTTGGGCTTGACTTCGCCAAATTTCTAGCATTTGATTGTACCCTAACTATATAATTAAGTAGAATAATTCTTATTTCAAGTTTCTTTCGTGCCATTTTCCGTAACACTTTCTTCATAGCCTTTTACCAGGTTTTCTAAAATAAACTTTATGGTCAATTTGTAAATATTTTCTATGTTTGGAGTGTATCTATCGCCAAGTGTCGTTTTCGCTGCTTGTAGGAATGGTTCTTCTACTTTCTGAAAAAGAAAAAAAAAATAAGTATTCATAATATTATTTTACGAATACAAGATTTACGTGTGTCTGGAAAATAATCTAGGCTACATAAAATAATGTATAATGTAGTTTAGATTACCAAATTAATGTCCTAGCCTTTTAAATGCAATTAGCTAAATCATAATTTATACGGCAAGACTTTGTCATGACTAAAATACTGCTACAAAGAGGCTATTTGACGTACTAGGAGAACGTCTGAAGTCTTCTCATAATCTGAAGAAACCCCGTGCCGAGCAGTGAAACATATATTTTTTTATAATATGCGAGTACATATTATATTCCCGGTAATATTTATTTATTTATTTAAAATCTTCATATACACAAAGTACATAGGCGGGCTTAATGCCATGGACAATATTATGATCGTAGCAATAATTTTGTACCATGCGGCGCAGTATTACGTGATACCAAATTCGTATTCCGTCTTTATTTTCCTTGAGGCATATACTATTGTCACGAAAACCCCCATAGAACATTTAATATTTGCTACCGCTCTCATATAAGTATGGAAACACTTCTTCACTTGGCGGGAAGGAGAGCAGCCACAGTTTCCTTTATCGGCAAATCGTCAAGGAAGTAAATAAACATTTATTTTTGTATATTTGATTAATGTAGAGGAACCAGTGATTTAGGTAAGTGATATAAATTTATTACCATATGTATATAAATAAATATTATACCTACAAATATGGATATAATCGTAGGTTAAATTATGGCGAGCCAGAAAGATAGTACTATGGCCTAGTTCTTTGTGATAGCTAAAGTTGAGATAATATAAACCTTGCAATTCAAATAAAAATCATTTTCATAAAAACCTAAGCACATGAAACAAGTAAAGGTACAAAAGGTAAAAGACACCGTATTTTTAATGGTATTTTTGACATTCGATTCAAACAAATTATTATAATATATACCAAAGTTTTTAACTTTGGTATATATCAAGTATATATATATATATTATATATATTTGGGCCAATTAGTTTCTTTTCAGGCGAGACAAGAAGCGGAACTCGCGCGTAGAACGGAAAACGCTTGGAGAAGCTTTTGGTCTATGAAAGATCTTTTGAAAGGCAACCTGCCTATGTCTCTGAAACGCCGACTCATGGACATGTGCATCCTCCCCATCCTCACATATGGTGCTCAAACCTGGTCTTTGACCGCAGATCAGAAGTCCAGCCTCGGGGTTTGTCAGCGAGCTATGGAGCGCAGTATTCTCGACGTAAAACTTGTAGACCGAGTCAAAAATACCATACTGCGCTCTAAAACACAAATCGCAGATGTGTCCCAAAAAGCAGCCAAGTTAAAATATGACTGGGCCGGTCATATTTGTCGTATGTCTGACGATCTTTGGGCTAAAACTACCACCTTGTGGGTCCCAGATCGAAAGAGGCCACGCGGCAGACCCAGGATTAGGTGGCAAAATGATCTAAACCTGTATAATGCAGAGTGGACAACAACAGCTCTCGATTGAGAGAGGTGGAAAGAGGGTAGGGAGGCCTTTGCCCTGCAGTGGGACAGGTTAGGCTGTAAATAATAATAATAATAATAATATATCAAGTATGCTACTACATAAAATCTTAATTCCAAATGTACCACAGATTTCGTAGTAAAACTATTTACCATACTTCCATCGAAGGAGCATTGTTGGAAACGCAATTTTTGCAGAATACGCTTAGATTCACAAGCAAAATTCGGTGCACCCGGCTCTTACAACCAACGTTCAGTTCTCAGGGCTTTATTTTCTCTTTAAATGAAATCCACATTACATTTCACGGCATGCGAACACGAACTACTACTGATGCGGGTGTTGCTCTCATAAAACACGTTTATAGTGCTTGGGAGTCATCAAAGAATGCTATTGGAGTGTTCTGTGACCTATCTAAAGCATTTGACTGCGTTCAGCACGACACACTACTGCGTAAGCTCCGCCACTATGGCATAGAGAAAACCGCACTTAGTGTTGTCAAATTGTACTTGCTGCGGCAGAGATTTCAGTGCGTCGATGCAAATGGGTTTACATCCTCTAAATTACCTATACAGCTAGGCGTTTCACAAAGCTCAATTTTAGGTCCTTTTCTATTTCTTGTATATATTATATATATTATGACTTACCTTTTTATTTATAAAACAACTGTGATGTTGTACTTTTTGCAGATGATACGTTACTTATTTTTAAAGTAGATAGGAATAGAAATCAATTTGATGATGTAAATAATGCACTATTACAAGTTACGCAATGGTTTACAGCAAACAACCTAGTACTTAATTCTAGGAAAACTAAATGCGTTAAATTTGCTTTACCTAACGTAAGACAACTGGTACCTAATATTATGCTAGATAGGGAGGAAATTGACACAGTAGACTCTACAGTGTTCATAGGTATTACATTAGATAATAAGTTACAATGGGGTGCACATATAGCATGTCTAGCGGGAAAGCTCAGCTCTGCTGCGTATGCCGTCAGAAAAGTTAGGCAACTTACTGACATCGACACGGCTCGTTTAGTATATTTTAGCTATTTTCACAGTGTTATGTCCTACGGCATTTTGTTATGGGGCAAAGCTGCGGATATTCAGAATATCTTCTTTCTACAGAAACGAGCGGTACGAGCAATATACATGTTAGGTGCAAAAGATACTCTTAGGGAACGCTTTAAGTCTATAGGAATTCTTACAGTAGCCTCGCAATTTTTATTTGCTAATATTTTGTACATTAGGCAAAATATAGGTTTATTTACCACTAAAAACTATAGATACATAATTATATACATAACATAAATACTCGAAACAGGCATAGGTTATATGCCCCTTATCATCGTTTACATAAAGTCAATAATTCTTTTGTAGGGCTAGGTATTCGTATATACAATAAAATACCAATTAGTCTTTAAAATTACCATTTAGTACATTTAAAACTAAAATAAAAGACTGCCTTATTAAGAAAGGTTATTATACGATTAATGATTATTTCAGTGAAAAGAATAGTTGGTCACTTACGCTAGACAACTCATGATATTTATACCTAACTAGAGGACGCCAGCAGCTACGCCTGCATTTTTTTTTAATTTACCCGTTTTGGCCGATCCCGTGGGAATTTCGGGAAATCCCTTCTTAGTGCATCACTACGGTCCCCAAGGAACATACATGCCAAATTTCAGCTTCCTGCGCCCAATAGTTTCGGCTGTAGCGTGTCTGTCAGTCAGTCAGTAACGCAAGGATTTTATATATTAAGATTAGAATTATAAAGATACTTTGCATTTTTCAGTTAATCTTTATATAATATTTCTAGTTCTTTTAAATTACTGTTCATGTATTCAAATTCAAATTCCTTTATTCATTTGGGTCACAATGTGACGCTTATGAACGTCAAAATAATAAATTTATAAAAAATAATTGTGACCTAGATGAATAAACGATTTTGACTTTGACTTTGAACTAAAGGCTACATTTTATATAAAATAACTTCAATCTGCAACTTGTTCCAATTTTATTGAAACAACATTTTTTTCGAAGATTCCGGTGCTTTTGACATATAAATGCATCTTCAGATCTAGTAAAAAAATATCTGCTTGTGAAGCAAAAGGAAGGAATAAAATCCAGTTGAAAACGAGATCATACCACAGATCAAGTTAAATAAGTTAGAGAATTCTGTATAAAAATTTGTTGCCCGTGTGTGGGCAACTTTGGTGTTGATTTGTTAAGACTGCACGATGTTTGACCTGATCCTTGTTCAGAGATAAGAAGCAAGACTGAGGAGTTTACGTGCCTTCCGAAGCACAGCGGTCAATCATCCAAGTGTGACCTACGCAAGTGATGCTTAACTTTGTCAATCTATTACGATCCACAAGTTAAGGCACGCTATGAGCACTTCTACGTGTTTTATATTTTTTTGCGTGCCGCTACACGCTGTGTATATATAACGTGTATTTACTGGAAGTGAGAAAGATAAATTTCCTGCGATACTGACTGACAGATGACACACAGCCACTATTGGGCGTAAACGCTAAAATTTAGCATGTACATATGTTCCTTGGGGACCGTAGGGTGCACCCCTAAGAAAGGATTTACTGAAATACCGACAGTATCACGCAAAAACGTTTAATTTAAAATAAAATTTGCGGGCAAAGCCGCGGGAATTCTCTAGTAATTGTACAAGGATCTCTAATGTACTCTTGTAGGTACTTGTCCATTCAATTATTTTCCATTGAAATCTTTCCGTGCTCGAAGCCTTGGAGCCATCTTTAATTGAATACGACGATTGTTATTTCAGTTAATTAATTTCTATTAAAAGGATCTCGTACCGTTCTTTCTGTTTTGTAAACTTGGAATTGACATTTCCAATTATCTGTTTTGTTATTTTTATTGGAAGAACCTGTGGTAAGGATAACGCTTTTAATATGAAAATTGCTGTACGTTTTATATGATGCGACTGTCCATGAATATGTATTTGTAAGTTAAGATTTTTTATGTGATAATAATTTTTATGGCACTTAAAATATTCGTACCTAAATATATTACATTTTTATCGTACTACGGGGTTCGAGGACAAAAATTTGGTTTATTTCTTTAGGGAATTGAACTTGCTGTGAAAAAATAGGATGTCTAAAAACATTGAATAACTTAATAAGAAATTACCCACCCAGAAATTCTCAGACTTAAATCCTGGGACTTGGTGATGCGTTGCTCCCACATGTCTTATGTAAGCGAAGAACGCATCCACATCTCCCAAGCCCTTGATGCCTTCGTCCAAGGTATGCATGACCTTCGTCGCATGTTCAGCTAACTCTTCAGAACTGGCCAGTTCACCGTTTTCCTTCAGTTCTGCGAATTTCTCGAACAGGTGGAGAAGGTCTTCGTTTTCTTCGAATAATCTGAAATGGGAAAATGATAAATTAGAATTTGTAACTCAGTGGGTAATGGCCACCGCAATCAGAGCGAAGGAAACTGCTTATATATTGTGTTTTCACAAACTAAGAGTAAAGAGGAAATTAACCAGCGATTAAAATGAGCTTGATTATTTTTAGAGAAGTGTTATTTATTAAACAGAGGATGAATAATTTTCTATTTGTTTTGTAATTCCTATTATTTAACTCATATTTCATTTTCCGTTCAGCTCACTCTGCTTATTCTTCTTCCCTTTCGCGGTGGAATTAGACGACTTAACTAACTCTTGGTGGAAACGAAGTCCGCTTCGGTTAACCATTATCCGCTCATTACGGAGTGAAAACCTAGCTTAAGATTTTATATTTTAATTGACTTGATCAATTTGGATGAAATGTTGTGTGTAGGTATATTCCAATGGGCGCCTGGATGGTTTCAAAATACAATTGGACCCGGTAGTTTTTTCTACAGAGTCGGTGTTTCACCAAATTTGATTGCCAGGACAGACAGAACATGGTCGTGTCCACTAGTACCTTATTTATTTTCGGAGCTGACTACTACTATAATCTCACTTTGAATTGTACAAAACCTTTTGTCACAGGAATACATACATTTCGTTACATAGAGCTCAGTTACTACGAAACTACACTAAAATAAAACGTGCAAAAGTTTGAATTGAATACACTCGTTCTATTGAAATTATTGCGACATTCAACACGGAATACAAATAAGACTTCATATTACGTACCTATTATTTAAATTTCCCCGCAACGTTATAGAAGTGTTATCAGAAATCACGTTATTAAACAAAGTTAAAGTTTTTCATGTTATAACGATATCGTGTGAACAACGAACAAGTTATTCAATTTACAAACAGGTTAGTTGTGATTATAATCTTCAGTGTTTTGAACGAATAACTAAACCAAAGATAAAACTAGTTTTTATTGTGTTTAATTGATATTGTCACGCATCTCGTTCATAAACATATTTTAACATGAAGTACTTAACCTTAGGCTTTCATTTAAACTTTTAACCTTAATTTAGTAATGAATGAATTTATTTTCATCACACATGATGATTTTATGAAGTAATTTCATACTTTAAATAATATTATAAATGCGGAAGTGTGTTTGTTTGTTTTTGGATTAAGCTTCTTTTACACTAACATTGTTGAACAGATATTGATGAAATTAACAGCTATATTTTATAACACAAATGCTGCCTTTGTCGCGATAGTCGACACGCCCGCAGGAAAAATCGTAAGCATATTTTCTTGTTCATTTAACAGCTCTGATAGACATGGAATTTAAATACAAAAAGCAAACGCTTCAAAAATCTTGCACTCTGCTTCTGCATTTGTCAAAACTGAGTGACAGGTCTATGAGAACATGATATATATTTGCTCCTTGGAACATGATCTATATGTGAAATAATCATGGAGCTATACCTAATAATAATGTTGGCAATGTTGCACACAAACTGATGAATCTGAATTTATGTAAAACTTCACTCAAACTCTTAATTCTTTTTTTTTCAAAAGGCACATTTATGTTTTAATACACCTTGGTGTATCAAAGATGACCCTAGTACCTAGTCTCCCGGCTTTAACTAACACTTATGTAGATATTACCAGTAGTTTCACGCTAGTGGTATATAATATATGAAACGAAACATGGACCTTTGACGCATGGCCTAGATTAGTTTGAACTTTTTTTTGACAATCTAAGCAGCTATTTTTCAAACGATGACTAGAGATTGGGTGAAAAAGCGTATTTCACAGTATCCCTGCAACATCTACAATATTAGATATACGTACCTATTTGTAGTTGTGGCAATCCGTCTTAATCCGTCTTTGAGCTGCTACGTGTAGCGAGCATATTAATTAACATCCCTACTAAGTGTAACTGAACTCCAAATTGAGGAAAGAATTTAATATTTCCTTGTATGACGGATATATTAGAATCACAAGTGAGTATTTAAAAAAATAAACATGTTGCAAAAAAATACATCTTTGTTACATACATTTAAATTAAATGTAAATAAATTTTATGTCCTGCAGGCTTATTGTTGTCTATTGGCCACATTTCAAAACACCATGTTCTCTTTGGCAGTGAGGCTTCACAATTTTATATTTAGTTAGCGACACTAAGAGCAGTGATAGCTGAGAGCAGAGACCGACAGACTGCTACGCAGAAGGTCTCGAGTTCGAATCCACGGCACGCACCAATGACTTTTCGGAGTTAAGTGCGTATTAAATTGTTAATTATCGCTTGCTAATCGGTGAAGGAAAACATCGTGAGGAAACCTGCGTGTCCGAGAGTTCTCTATAATTGTAACGTTGTGACGCCACTGTGGGGTTAAATGAGAAACGTGAGTGAATGTTACAATTAAAAATCGATTTAATTCATCAAAGAATCTAACACATCCTTTAGCAAATGAATTTAATTGAAAAATTAATAATAAATGCTAGTTAAAAAGGTAGAATCAGGGTCGCGTGATTCGGCGATGGTAAGGGGTCTGTTGAGGGTCCACTTCCGGCGTCGGTCAGTGTTGCAGAGATGTACTTAGCTTCTCGGGCCGGTGTCCAGTCGAATGCAGCCAAAGGGACCCGTGCTCCCAGCGCCTCCGTATTTGTAGCAGGCGCGAGGCCCGGTGCAGCGTCCGAGATGAGTGGGAGGTGCGAGCGCGACGTCATAGCGACGTCGCATAATATTCTCGAAAGACATGTGAAGTCTGCCAACCCGCACTTGGCCAGCGTGATGGACTATGGCCTGACCCTTCTCATAGTGAGAAGAGGCCCGTGCCCAGCAGTGGGATAGTATAAAGGGCTGATGATGATGAGCGACACTAAACCGTCTCATCACTGGAAGTCGGCAAACTTTTCATGTTCCATAAATACTTTTAAACTTTCGCGATTTGTACACATGTGAATATTTATGTACGTAACCAGTATTATCGAGTAATTATTTTAAAGTGAAGGTGAAATACCTTCTATGCGCTTCACTAAAGTTTTCGGCGTAGGTTACAATTGCATAATCCGTGCGATGTATTATAAAATTTTGACCTGACCATATATTGGAATGATTGTGTTTTTTCTTTTTATAGTTTTAATCCCAGTTTGCTTTTAAATTTAAAAAGACCTGCCCTGGTTTTACCCTACTTCATAAAAGAAACACTCATCTCCAACCATACTTCAAATCTCAGTAGTTTAGGCTTTACATTAGTGTGTCAGTCAGGACATGTTCTTATTATACATATAAATAAAACTATGGTAGGTTCGGTGATACGTACAGTTATAATCAGACGCAATTTAAATTTAGCTATTAAAAAAAGAAAGTTGTAATCCTTTCTGATACTGTCAATAAGAAAGCTAGAAACAAAGCAGACATTTTTTGAGTAAAGTCCACCTACCAGGGCCCGACTTACGATAGTGACGTTTCAGATCCGATTTCCGGATGGAGCAAAGTTTAATTGGGTTTTACGTTTGGAAACCTCTTGACTCGCTGTCCCCGGCAGCCGGTAATTGGCTCGTGGGCTATTCTATGGCTCTTGAAATAGGTATAAACAGCGGTCTGTCTTTTAGAAATGAAACTAATGTTTACGGATTGTATCGATATTGCATATAGGTTGGTTTGAGTGAGATTACATTTAAACCAGAAGCTACATTATTTAGTATAATGCGACGTTTCGATTACTTTACAGGTATCGTGTCTGTTTGAAATAGAAATATTATTTATGATAAGTCAAATCGATTTTATCGGTTTAGTAACGTTTAGTTTAGTCTATTGTAAATTTTGACTATGGTCACACTATGAACTGTCATTCACTTCCTGTTGAGAAAAATTTCGCTGGTCAACACGTTGAATGTCTTGCGCCGACGCAGTATTGTATTTTTGCGTGTTGGAATTATATTGATCGCCTTTTGGAAAGCTCGTCCTAGTAGCTTCGCGAATTGTTTTGTGTTTTGTGATAAAAGATAAACTTATAACCTATTAAACATTGTAAAACTTGTGTGAATCCGCCAACGTGCATCGTGTTCTGAAGAAGGACGCCGAACTGGACCTTCGAGTAGTAACTATAGCGATTTGCTTGTTATTTTGGCCAAAATTATGAGTTTAATCTTATAGGTCCACTCCGGAACATCAGTGAAGATTTGGTAAGTAAATTTGCATATAACTTTGAATTCATCGCTGTGCAGTCACAGTATAGGTGTATAGATCTTTGCCTTGTCGTGGTCAGGTAGATGTATTACAACCTTCACTGCGCACTCTGAACAATTTTCTGCCTGCCTACGGCAATTCTAGACATAAATTTTTGGAAGCAGAGCTCGGTTGCTTGTATCTAGCCGTTGATTGTGTCTGGGCTCAGATTGGTATTGTATGAGCTATATATCTCATTTGTTAACAGTGTTGTGGTGTTCTCAGGTCAGTTTCGTCTAAAATACATAATATTTATTTGTATAAGTTGACCTACATAATTTGAAACACATGTCATACATAACCTCAATCAGTAATTGTTTGACTTGTATTGTTCAAATCTAGCAATCATTTGTTGTTGTTAGTATTAATAAGTCAGTTTGTTTGGATACATAACAGTTATATGTATCAATTGATTTAGTTAATTGCATATATTGATATATTGAGTTTGAAACATTATAACAACCAAACTTGACTTTACATTGATAAACCTTGGTTGTTATAATATATTGATAATATTGTTAGGTAACACAAACTGGTGTCTACAGTTGTAATATATAACACACTTAGTCTGTCTGTTGCATTAATTAATTAATTAATTTAAGGTTCAACTTAATTTACTGTAAGATATAACTTTGATAACTTTTGTCCTAATGTCAATATATTGAAACAAGCAGATTTGAGCTTGTTATTAATTTTGTTGGGCAGTAAATACCTGTCACTTGCTTGTACCAGCAGTAAAAAGGCTAATACTTTGTTGGTTTCAAAGAATTAACAAATTTTAAGTTTTTTGTTAAGTTTTTTGTTTGTTTAATTGATAATATTATTTAACGCTTGTCCAAGCTCTTTTGAAACTTAATTATGTCAGCTATCAAGGACTTGCATGCGGCTGCTGGTACTATTGCATCAGATTTGCGCTGGTTTGCCTCAGCCGGTGCCTTGGTGAACCGGCCTGATCGCCAGCAGGCCTTACTACAAAGGTATGAGCGGATCGATGATCGCCTGGCAAGTGTGGAACAGCAATTTCGCACTTTCAGCGCTTGCTGTCTCGAAGTGTAAGTTAATGACTTCACCGCTGACCAGCGAAATAGAGTCAGGGAGGATTATGCCCAGGTCTTAGACCTGTATGATGCTGTCTCCAAATGTGCAAGACAGTTAATTACCAAGAGGGACGGGCAACCCGGCTTTAAAGCAGGAGCTTCCTAGGACAGCACCGGGACTGGTGAGTAGGCTTCCTACTTTAGAACTCCCGCATTTTGATGGCTGCCTAGGAAGCTACCTGGGCTTCGTTAATTTATTTGACAGCCTGGTCGATGACAGGGCTGACCTTCGGTCAGCACAAAAATTGGCATATTTAATGTCGGTTCTGGATGGAGAGGCCTAAGGCCTCATCCAGCATCTGCCCGTGTCTGACGAGGCGTACCAGACGGCTCGGGACTTGCTGCCGACCTGAGGTCACGATTTGAACAGCGCTTTGGTGGGGATAGCGCGACCCATCTGCCCCCCTTTGCTAACTTGGAGAGGTTTCTTGAGGATGAGTGCCGGCTCCTGGACAACTCCGGTGGTGACACGCCGGCTAAGTCGCAGCCGCCCAAGGTCAAGGAGCAGGCTCGCGTTCACACCCGAGCCAATGTTGACCGGCGCCCTCCTCGCTTTGCAGTCACGCAGAGCCCAGCGGAGTGCTCTTACTGCACGGTCACGGGGCACAGAACGGCCAGTTGTAGGGCATTCTTGGACCTGCATGTCGCCTCTCGTAGGCGCATCGCTAATGCCCGCCACCTTTGCTTCTCTTGCTTGGGGTCCCACTACCAGCGAGACTGCCCAAACTCTCGCCCCTGTCCTCACTGTGGAGGACAGCATTTGGACATTCTCTGCATGAATGCCAGAGAGGTAGGCCGCTTGTCCAATCTCAGGAGGCTCACCGGCGCGCAGCCGAGATTCGCCTCGCTCTCTTGATCGCCACTCACCCGGTTTGAAGAACCGTAGCGTGCGCACGCCTCCTCTCTCTCGCGCACCTGAATGTGCGACCGCTCAACGTCACCAGCACCATGACTGCTGCCCCAGGTATTTCCCTCCTTTGGCGGAGCGTCCCCGCCTTGACTCGCGCCCACCTCGTTTTGGGCGGGTGCGTCATTATGACCCCCCACAGATGGCGCGCGGATCGAGTCATCGCACCTTTGAGGACTTCAAGCCGCATCCTCGTTTTGACTTGCCTGGTCCTGGCCAACGGTCGCCGCCCAGGCAACAATAGGTCATTGACTCCTGCCCTATAACGCCAACCACCCCCATTGAGACCGTTATCCTACCAACGGATGCTGTTAGGGTCTGGGGACCCACGGGGACCTCTGTTGTTGTCCGTGCTATATTGGACACAGGTTCACAAAGTTGCATTGTTTCCACTTATTTGGTAAGGCAGGTTAAATTAAATATGGATTCTTTTCCAATTT
Organism: Euclidia mi; assembly: GCA_944739405.2. Classification (NCBI taxonomy): domain Eukaryota; kingdom Metazoa; phylum Arthropoda; class Insecta; order Lepidoptera; family Erebidae; genus Euclidia; species Euclidia mi. Next base: position 37,247,096 of record OX123191.2, read on the forward strand.
GTATACGGGGAATAGGTGATCTAATGTTGAAGGGCAAGTTAAGGTTTTCTTTGCCCCTGTTGAATCTTCACATCCGAGGATTAAAACCTCGGCTATTGTGCTGAAGAATATTTTAGGGTATGCATCCACAGAAACAGCTACCTGCTGCTGTGGTGAATTTGACATCGGGTTTGGAACTGGCAGACCCCAAATTTGACACACCAGGACAAATTGATTTGTTGATTAGCTCTGATGTCCTCGGTGGAAGTTTGATTGGTGGGAAACGGGTCTTGGTGCCAAATGGTTTGACTGCCATCCCGACCATATTTGGATTTGCTTTGATGGGACCTGTACCTAGGGAACCTCCTCCACCCGGACTTGATAATTTGTTGGCTGTAGGCTCCACTCTTTCTGATGCGGTTCAGAGGTTTTGGGAAGTAGAGGAGCCCCCTCAAGCTGCCCGTTTGAATCCAGAACATGAAGAGTGCGAGCTGTTCTTCCAGAACAACACTGGCCGACTTCATTATGGTCGGATCATTACGAAGCTACCCTTTTTGTCTGTTCGGCCTCCGCTTGGTGAGTCACGACCTTTAGCCGAAAAGATATTGTTGGCTATGGAGCGTCGCATGGGTCGTGATCCGGTACTCAGACAGAAGTATATTGAGTTCATGAGAGAATATGAACAATTGGGACACATATCGGTGTCAAATTTGGATTGGCGTTCGGTGGAGCACTACTTTCTCCCGCATCATGCGGTATTGAAGCCATCAACTGGCAAGCTGTACACAGTGTTTGATGGTTCTGCGCAGACTTCTACAGGCGTATCCTTGAACCAGTGCTTGCATTCTGGTCCCAAGTTGGTCTAGGACCTTTGTGACCTCATCACCAGCTTCCAACGACATCAGGTTGTCTTTGTAGCCGATATAAAAATGATGTTCAGACAGACTATTATCCACCCTGATGACCGTCGTTTTCAGCTGATCCTTTGGAGAGAGAATCCTCGCGATCCTATGGTCGTCTACGAGCTCAATACCAATACGTACGGGTTAAGGTCAAGCCCCTACTTGGCAATACGTTCTCTATGGGAGCTCGCAGGCCGCGAAGGCTTACGTTTCCCATGAGCCTCCGCCATCTTGAAAGACGATATTTACGTGGATGACATTTGTTCAGGCACCTCCACAGCGGACGAGGCGATCCTCCTGCGGGACGAATTGATAGGTATGTTGGTCTCCGCTGGTTATGAGTTGCGCAAATGGATTTCCAACTCACCAGCGCTTTTAGAAGGCTTGCCAGAGGATCATTAGCAGGATCCACGTTTGTTTGAGATTGTTGACAACCCCGCCATGATGGCTGTTCTCGGCGTTCAGTACAGACCAGTCCAAGATATCTTTACGTATAACGTAGACTTGAAATTGCCTTGTTCTTGGACTAAACGTCTCGTATTGTCTACTGTCGCCAGAACCTTTGATCCGAATGGTTGGATCTGTCTAGTTATATTTTGGGCAAAATGCTTCTTGCAGAAGTTTTGGACAGCAGGATTGTCCTGGGACGAACCTCTACGCGGTACTGTTGTTGAAGAATGGACCTCTTTTGTATCCTCACTTCCTGCCATCAATGAGATCTCCTTGCCTCGTCCCATCCTTCCTCCCGGGAAGTAAAAGGCCACCCTTCACGGGTTTTGTGATGCTTCGGAACGTGGTCACGCGGCCGTGGTATACTTGCGTACAGCCAGTGCCTCAGGTCAGGTGAGCGTTTCCCTGATCATGGCGAAGAGCAAGGTTACACCCCTTCGGACATCACTGACCTAAATTGGAGCTCTCGGGAGCAGCCCTACTTGTACGTTTATTGAATCACGTGTCTAACACCTTGGGTAAATCAATTTGTATTAATGGGACCTATGCCAGGACAGACAGCCAAATTGTTCTTTGTTGGTTGAAGGCGTCTGTCCACACTTTGGAGGTATTTGTCGCTAATCGCAATTCTCAAATCCAATCCGAAGTCAAACTTGTTTGGAGACACGTGCCAGGTAGGCTCAACCCTGCTGATTGTGCCTCGTGCGGATGCTTGACGCCTAGTTTAATAGGCCATTTGCTGTGGTGGGGTCCGGACTGGTTGAGTCGACCAGAAATTGATTGGCCTTGAACGCCAGTTTTGAATACTTCCAATTTGTCGGGTCTGCGAACACTCGCTCTTGAGAAGGTGGAATGCGCCTTCGATCCAGATTTCTTTTTAAATCGCTACAGCTCCCTTGACAAGTTGTTAGGTGTTACTGCTTGGATAAAGCGTTTTGTTTTTAATTTTAGGCACCCACAACAGAAACATCTGACACCGTTTCTTTCACCATAGGAACGACAGGAGTCCCTTACCTTTTGGATTCGTTCTGTGCAATTGGCGCACTTTGAGAAGGAGATTGCTATCCTCAAGTCAGGAAAATTGAAATTATCGGGCGCTGTATCTAAATTGAACCCCTTTTTGGACGATACGGGTCTCTTGCGCGTTGGAGGGCGTCTCAAGAACGCCAACCTCCCTAACGGGGCACGTCACCCCCTGTTGTTACCCAAGGACGGTCATTTGGTACGTTTGTTGGTAACTGACCGTCACCTTAAAAATTCGCATGCTGGTTGTAATGCCCTGTTAGCCATTTTGCAACGCAAATTTTGGATTTTGTCTGCCCGAAGAATTATTCGGAGTATGGTCTTTTGCTGCATCCCTTGCTATAAGCTCAAGGCTTCTACCATGCAGCCCTTGAAGGGAGACCTACCGGCAGATCGCGTAACTGAGAGCAGGACGTTTGACGGTGTTGGCACGGACTTTGCTGGTCCTTTTTTGGTGAAAACGTCGACACTTCGAAACAGCAAGACTGTTAAGGCCTACTTGTGTGTTTTTGTTTGTCTTGCCACGAAGGCCGTACACTTAGAACTGGTCTCCTCGCTTACGACCGAGACGTTTGTAGCCACATTTGACAGATTTGTATCCCGCAGAGGGCTGCCTTCCTTGATCCGTTCTGATTGCGGCAATAACTTCAAGGGCACTTATAATTATTTGAATGACGTTGTTATTTTCTTGAAACCAACAAGGCTGATATAGGCAATAGGCTTGCCCAACGTGGGATAAATTGGTTGTTTTCCCCACCAGATTGTCCACACTTGGGTGGTATTTTTGAGGCCGCTGTAAAATCGGCCAAAAGACACTTGCGCAGGACAATCGGTAATTCTGTCCTTACATTTGAGGAACTCGCAACTGTGTTTTGTAAGATTGAGGCCGTTTTGAACTTTCGGCCATTGTGCCCGATCTCCTCAGATCCGAATTATTTGGAGGCCCTTACGCCGGGCCATTTTTTGATTGGTCGCCCACTTGTCGCCTTGCCTGAGTACCCTTATATTGATACGAGACCCAATCGTCTCTCGCGTTTTGAATTGGTACGCCAGATTACTCAGAGCTTTTGGAAACGCTGGAATTTGGAATATTTGCACATACTCCAGCAACGCGTTAAGTGGACCGACAAGAACGATCCACCCAAGATTGGAGACCTCGTTTTGATCAAGGAGGCTAACCTTCCGCCTCTCAGATGGCGCAGGGGCCGCATTCTTCGTTTGGCAACTCAGGCTGATGGAGTTCCCTAATTTGCTGAGGTCTTGGTGGACGGTTCGATTCTGAGGAGAGCGGTTGCAACGTTGTCACGTCTACCAACTGATTAGCGGACTAGTAGGCCGGTCCGGGGCGGGTGGATGTTTGAAATAGAAATATTATTAATGATAAGTCAAATCGATTATATCGGTTTAGTAACGTTTAGTTTAGTCTATTGTAAATTTTGACTATGGTCACACTATGAACTGTCATTCACTTCCTGTTGAGAAAAATTTCGCTAGTCAACACGTTGAATTTCTTGCGCCCACGCAGTATTGTATTTTTGCGTGTTGGAATTATATTGATCGCCTTTTGGAAAGCTCGACCTAGTGGCTTCGCGAATTGTTTTGTGTACATTGTTGAACATTGTAAAACTTGTGTGAATCCGCCAACGTGCATCGTGTTCTGAAGAAGGACGCCGAACTGGACCTTCGAGTAGTAACTATAACGATTTGTTTGTTATTTTGGCCAAAATTATGAGTTTAATCTTATAGGTCCACTCCGGAACATCAGTGAAGATTTGGTAAGTAAATTTGCATATAACTTTGAATTCATCGCTGTGCAGTCACAGTATAGGTGTATAGATCTTTGCCTTGTCGTGGTCAGGTAGATGTATTACAACTTCCACTGCGCACTCTGAACAATTTCCTGTCTGCGTAGGCAGACGAGTTAAACACTATACACACAAAGTTAAACACTGACACTGTCTAGAGTTGCCGTAGGGCAACTCTAGACAGTGTCAGTGTTTAACTTTTTGAATATAGTGTGAGTGCGGAATCGATCGTGTTATTACCGCTCCCGGCTATTTGGTCTGAAAGTGACAGACTTCACGTCATGTCAAATGACTTTTATATTACGTTAACACAATCACAGCCCATTTACATGGCACTACAATCATTCAAAACACAGAATATCCATTTAATTAATCCTTACTCACTTTTCAATTTACGGTAAATTTGAATCAAATCGTCTTTTTTAGTTTACAAGGGTAAACTAAAAAAGACGATTTGATTCAAATTTACCGTAAATTGAAAAGTGAGTGATTCAACAAGGGTTGAATGCCGATATTAATATCGAATCCATTCAAACGTTGGTTTTAAAATTGGTATAAAATGTTGGTCTTCATTTGTGTTTGTGTGGTTGAGTGGGCTTTGGTTGTTCTCAGCAGCAGTACGGAGTCACGTTCCATGTGCGAGGTAACGGCAATAGGCCCTCTATTACGTGGGACCTAACAATTCATTGCGAAATGTGGGTGTAATATCTGTCTATAAAAAAAAAGAAATCGATCCATAACCGCCAGCTTAGATAGTGCCACTAACTACAAGACCGACGAAAGTCCTTGGTAGAAATCGAACCCTCGACCATCATCTTAGATAGTGTCACTAGCTACAAGACCGACGAAAGGCCTTGGTAGAAATCGAACCCTCGACCGTCATCTTAGATAGTGTCACTAGCAACAAGACCGACGAAAGTCCTTGGTAGAAATAGAACCCTCGACCGTCATCTTAGATAGTGTCACTAGCAACAAGACTGACGAAAGGCCTTGGTAGAAATCGAACCCTCGACCGTCATCTTAGATAGTGTCAGTAGCTACAAGACCGACGAAAGTCCTTGGTAGAAATCGAACCCTCGACCGTCATCTTAGATAGTGTCACTAGCTACAAGACCGACGAAAATCCTTACCACAGTGCAAGGACAAAGTGTTTAGCTTGACATATTGCCGTGTGTACTAACTGTACAATCGTTACTTACGGCCGGTTCAAATATTCGATCCATCTATGGATTTTGAGATTCAAGATTCGTGTTTGACATATTTTGTATGGAGCTTATGTCAAAACGAATCTACAATCTCAAAAAATGGATAGCTCGAATATTGGATTCCGTATTTAATCATTGTGGGCATTTGAACCAATAAAAAATAAGCATCGTTAAATTTATTTACTAGGACAGAAGCATATCTAAGATCTTAATCTCATTAACTTCAAACTGAGCATAAACAATGAAGCACCGGTAATGTTTAACTATTAGTTGAATGGTCGTCCATGAATCAGAGGGCCTCATTAGAATGTCACGCTCAAATCCAGTGGACAGCCGTACAACTCCTTAAGTTTTATCTATAGCTCATATATATCATATATATATATATCATATACATACAACATATATATCATATACATACATGTCACGTGCAAACTCCTTAACTGATAATGGCGTCAAGAAGCCATTAAATTTTATAATCCATGCCTATATTCTGTGTGCGAAATACGTGTGTTCACTTTTAGTTTTTATTTCCGATTCATTTGAGTGAGATTGGCGAATAGAGTTACAACTGAAATTCAACGAAGAATAAACTAAATGTGCCAATATTTATAGTATTTTAAAGTTTAGCTATAGCACTAAGACTATCTTAATTATGTAACACACACATTTTACCACTTTGGAAGCGATTATTTCAAACTGTATTGTCTATGAGAAACAATGGATTTAGCAACCTCAACGTCAGTCTTAAAAACTTATCTATAGACACCTCCATGAATTATACCGATGAAAAAATATTTTTCAAGTCAGTTCAATATGTATGGAGAACCCCCCTTAATCCATACATACATACACATACATACATATCGTCACGCCTTTTATCCCCGAAGGGGTAGGCAGAGGTGTATTTCTACACCCACTTTTCGCCAGACATACTTTAGTCCCACGTAATAAGGGGCAAGCCTATTGCCGTACCGGGCACATTTCCAGACTCCGTGCTGCTACTGAGAATTTCGTGACAGAAAAACCCAATAACACTGCCCGACCCGGAATCGAACCCGGGACCTCCCGATCCCACGCGCATAATTTTTTTTTTCTATTTTTTTAAGGACTTTTGTACGGAATGGAATCTTTTTATTTATCCAATAACTGTTATGGAAAGACGTGATGAGATCACCTAATAATTTAGTTGTAACGTTATTCTGCTGAGAAAGACATTTAAGACAATACTTGTTGGCTAAGAACTTTCTTCTCGTATGCAGTGGAGGAATACCAAGCTCACTTTCCATTGCGTGAATCGGAGTAGTTCTTATAAAACCACCTATAATTCTAAGGGCTTGGTTTTGGACTTTCTCTAATTTATATAAATGAGTTTTAGCATATTATCATAATAAAAACAACTATAGTCTATGCGGCTTCTTATTATTGCTATATATATTCTCCGTAAGTGTTTAGGGTGTACGCCCCAAGATCTACCAGCTAAAACTCTCAGTATATTTAAATATTTCTGACATTTCCTAACAGTTTCATTAATATGTCGTCCCCACCGCAACGATCTGTCCATCCATAGCCCTAAATATTTAAAACTATCTACTATATCTAATACATTGTTGTTTATTTTCAACGATAAGTTCTGTCTCCGAAATCCCCTACTAAAAATGCATAGTTTAGACTTTCCATCTTATAAACGTAACCCTAATTCATTTAAATGAGTCGAAAAAGCATCCACCGCTACTTGCAATTTAACAGAACTTTCCGAAATATTTTTTTTTGTAATGAATAAGACAAAATCATCAGCGAATTGACACATGTGTACATTGTTGACTTTAGAAAATAATCTATATGTGAATATATTAAATAATGTTGGCGAAATTGGGTCACCTTGTGCTAATCCTGTACTTGTATACCTAATAATAGTGTCCTTGCCCTTAACATCGTCAATAATTTTAAGATGTCTTTCATTTAGAAAACTCCAGAGATATGAACAAATCTTATTGCCAATGCCAATTTCATTTAATATTGTCAACATTTTATTAATGATTACATTATTATATGCATTTTCCACATCTAAAAAACACGCTAGTGTTGCACAGTTATTTGAGAAACCCAACTGAATTTGAGAAATTAATCTTGTTAAACAGTCGTGAGACGATTGTCCTGTTCGGAATCCGGACGTATATAGAGACAAAATATTATTACTTTCTATAAACCATTCTAAGCGTTTAGTAAGTATAGAATGTAAAACTTTACATATACAAGATATTAAACAAATGGGTCGAAGTTTAAGGTTACTATCTGTAGACGTCGTCGGTTTCGGAATAGGTTTTAGTAATATGTCTCGCCACTGCTCGGGTACAACACTAGTGCTTAAAATGTAATTGTATAAATCTAACAAAAATTGTTTACCAATAGTTGGTAAATAAAATAACATTGAATAGGATACTTCATCCTCGCCCGGTGCTGTGTCTTTGGATTTTAATGATTTACATAACTCATGTAACTGAATTGTGTCATCTATAAGTGCATTCGAGTTATTAAATCTAGGTTTGCTATTACAAACATAGTCAGGAGCTAAATTACAGAGAAGAGAAAGCTTCTGTTTATCTGATGGATAAGACCTAGTAGAACTAACTGAATTACATCCTTTAATCCATCGCATGCGTCTCCACATATCATGAACGGTTGTTGATTCATCAATACTAGTGTAAAAACTCTGCCGATCAGCTCGTTTAGCCTTATTGATAGCCTTCTTAGCAATGAGTGTTTTTTCTTGTAGAACATTTAAATTAAATGGGGTAGGGTTTGATCTAAACTTACTTAAAGCTAACCTGCGTTCTGCTACAAATTTTGACAAAGTTACATTCCAATAGGACTTTGGTTGGAAACCTTGGTTATTACTGGGTTTTGAATATGGGATACATTTATTAGCTGCCTTATTGATAACATTAATGAAACTATCATAATTAATTTGAACACCACCCTTTTCATCATATCGGAAATGTAACATAGAGTTTTCAATCATTTTAGTGTATCTTTGCCAGTTAGCTAACTTATAATTACGCTTCTTATGGATATATAATATATTGCTTACAGTTACTTTTAACTTTGATACACATGTGGTCACTGCCCAAGTTTTCACTCAATACATAAGAGGAAAGGAATGAAAGTAAATGTAAGTAAAACGAAAGTTATGGTTTTTGAAAAGGAGGAATGCGTTACGGCTTGTAATGTTATGATCGATGGACAGCGAGTGGAGCAAGTGAATGAGTTTGTATATTTAGGTACGCTGTTTACAAGAGATGGTAAAAATTTAGAAGATATTGAAAGAAGAGTTAATGCAGGTAATAGAGTGAATGGAGCTCTGAAGGCGTTTATGAATAGCCAAAACGTGTCCAAAAAGGCACGTTTGGCTGTGCATAGAGGGGTGTTAGTACGAACAACGAACGAGTAGATGAGCATGCATGAGGAATCTGATGGGAGTGAATGAAGCAAGAGAGATATGTCAAGATCGTTGCAAATGGCGCTCCGTAGTCTCTGCCTACCCCTCCGGGAAACAGGCGTGAGTCTATGTATGTACGTATGTACATACCACTCAAAATTACAAGCCAAATCTGTTGAAACAAATGTAATATCAGGTGAAGTGTTTTGTATACAACCATTAACTAGTTTAATTCGTGTGTGATCCCCAGTGTTAAGTGAAGTGTACCCAGCGTCTAAAGCAGCATCAAAAAGCTAGTACCTCTTGAGTCAGACTTACTAGACCAGTTAAAATGATGTGCATTGAAGTCACCGGCTACCAAGTATTTGCTGGAATATCTGGTAAAAATGGAATCCCAATCAGATTGATTGGTATGTACTGAAGAAGGACAATATATCAAGATAATATTCTTAATCTTATTGCAATTTAAAAGTTTTATACATTTAATTTCTATTCCTGAATTACAAATATTCCAATTTTCTACCTGAACTTTTATTGTATTTTTTATGATAATAGCCACACCTCCATAAGAATCAATCCTGTCATTCCTAAATATATTATAGCCACTTATATGTAATATAGATTCAGGTTTTAACCAAGTCTCAGATATAAGAGCTATGTGAGTTTTTTCCTGACATAACAATGATTCAAACTCTACAATTTTGGGTCGCAAACTTTGGGCATTCCACTGTAAGATATTAATAAAACAGTCATTATTACATAGATTAGCCATTATGGAAAAAGGAAGTTAATTGTGTGAAAAGTTCATTTTTGCTTACCAATCTCATAACAAATGAAATGCAATCTTGGATAATTATTTTGACAATTGATCCTAACTTAGTAGCTAAACTTTCATTTGACAAACAAATATCTTTAGTTTTTTTATACAACCTGTACAAAAGGTCTTCCTGTTTGTCTGGTACACTCTGCTTTGCTTCTTTATCTTGAATACTTTTAGACTTCTCTTCTAAAGTATTTCCATGCTGAGACCTACTTTTTGTCTTCTTCTTAGTTTTCTTCTTTTTTGATTGTCCAAACTGTGATGGTACATTCTGACTTACATGGCTCTCCGCTGACTCCGATTCACATGATGTTGATAAATCTTTATGTATAGAAGCTTCTGTTATGACTAGATCCCTATATGACCTTCGTGGTTCTGACTCCAATGAGTTTACCAGTGATGGCTGTGATATTAACTCTTTATTATTAGCCAAGGTTATATTCTCATTGGTCTTCTCTTGTCCTTTTCTTTGACTTTGATATAAATCTAATGCCTCCCTATAGGAACAGTTCTTATCAGACATGACCTTTCTGATTTCCTTTTCTTTTAGAAAAATTGGACACTTTTATTTAATGCCATGTGCGGGCCCTTACAGTTAACACACTTGAATACAGCTGTTTCACAATTAGCATGGCTATCCCCACACTTTGGACATATAATTTTCTTAGAAAGGCATACCCATACCAGATGTCCATACCCATACCAGATGTCCATACCGCCAGCAGCCAGAACATTGAGACACAGGAAAAGTGTAAGACTCAACTTGAAATCTGCATCCAAAACCATATACATATGATGGTAATGTAGAATTTTTAAAACATAATCGAATTGTTTCTGAATTAACCCATTTACCATCCTTTTCCTGTCTTTTAAGACGCTTTACCGAGATAATGTCAAAATCACATTTCAAATTTTCTAAAATTTCTTTGTCTTCCATGTCAAGATCCACATGCCGCAGAATTCCATAACATACCGATGATTCACCTACTAAAGAAACTTTGTATCTCAAGTCACTTAGGAATGTTTTAGAATTCAGCATCTTCAGAGCACTTTCTTTATTATCAAAATATATTAGCACCCTGTAAGGATTCTTGTAGACAATTTTTGCAATATCCTCAATATTTTGAGCTTTCAATTGCTTAGCCATTCCAAATTGTTTAGGGAGTATGTCACTGGCAGTAACACACACAATATGCTGTTTTATGTCATCAGGTATTTTTGAATATGTTTTTGCAAAACGTTTGTTTCTTTTTACTGCAATGAAGCCATCATCGCCTATAACTATTTCATCATCATCTTCCTGCCAACCTCTCTTTTTTTCTAATAATACTTGTTGCTCTCTTGTTGTAGTTAAGTTATCTTGTGCCTCGCACTCCATTACAGACTTTTCTTCTATCATCGCGCTTCCACTAGAGTCGCAAAATTCTACATGTTCACTCATCAAATTAACATTAATAGTAAGATTGAATAAGTATTTACACTATACAATGCTATAAAGTAGTTTAATCGCGTCGAAATAGAAAATAAAATATTAACAAAATAAAATTTTGTTAAATTTCCCGCGTCGACCATAGACTATGTGAAATATAACCTTGCACACGCACATTTATGCCGCGAGACCAATGAGGCAGTCGTATAGGGTTTGATGTCGAGTTTTCCGTCTCTACGCAAAGATGGTATTTGCATCGTGTTATCCCTTAGTCGCCTCTTACGACACCCACGAGAAGATAGGGGGTGGTGACACTTGTATTCTATGCCGTCAACCACACGGCTAAACCCCCTTAATTTCGTATATAATATAATATTTGTGTATAAATCGTGAACCATTTCACAGAATACTTACAATTTTCAAAAGCGGCTATGACATACTGACGGGCTGACAGATAAACAGACAGACATCTACAAGGGTTCCGTTTATTGCCACTTTTGGCTACGGAACCCTAAAAGTACCTCAGGTAGAAAGTCTTTAATGTCTTCAGCTCAATTATGTCTGACCCCCGGTCTTTTTACCGGATCGGTGAACAAACATGATTAAGTATTATGTCGAATAACGGAACGATAGTCTATTTTACATTTTCATTGAAGAAGCAATATAATAATTTGTTTAAAGTTTATAATAACAAAGGGCGACATAATAATTATCATCTCCGCCTTTGGGGACGAATTATGTCCACTGCTGGACGTCCCTACGTTCAGCAGTGGACATGATCTTTAGGCTGAAATAATAATGATGATAAATATGATATATTGCACATTATATACTATCAACGACTACACTTCGCCCACGGCTCCACCCGCATGGGACTAGTTAACTCCTTTAGGATGAGCATTTACTTTAGGGTATTGTCTCTTAGTACTCCTCTTCACCCCCTAAAAAGCTGAAACTTAGCCTGCATGTTCCATACATGCCAAATTTCAGCTTTTACGCTCAGTAGTTTCGACCGCGTGTTCTCTGTCAGTCAGTCAGTAACGGAAAAAAATTGTATATACAGATGACAGATTAATTATGTCAACACAATTGTCCCGTTATAAATCCTGTGAACGATGTCTATGAGGTCAGCATTTCGTCCCCTGGTTAACGTCCAAACAAAAACAATGCTAAATATTCCAACTCCGCTGTTATTGCCTTACTGACCTATATTCAGTTTTAGCAACAATCCCTGGCTTTTTACTTCACAAATAATAAAAGCAAAGAATGTAGTGAAAACTAGAACACAATTCACAGCAATTAATTCATTCAATCCACAGTATCATTGCAAAAATAAAGTAATACGAACTATACACAAATCAATCTTAGCGGGTTTGATTGATCGAGTTCAAGATTTACCATCTCTACTACTTGATGACAAAATAATAATTTGGTAGTGCCATATTTGCTGTCTGCGGTAGTGTTAGCGACTGCGGACCATGAGGTCTCGGGTTCGATTCCCGGGTCGAACAGAAAGTGATATTGGGTTTTTCTGTTAGGAATTATCCAATAGAAGCTCGGAGTCAGGGAGTTGGCGGTGTTACACCCCCGTGCCTCGAAAAGCACGTTTAGCCGTTGATCCTGCGCCCAATCTCTCTCCGGTCGTGGTGCTTGTGGCGTCCCATCGGACTATGAGAGTGAGGGAATTGAGAATGCACTTGTGTATGCGCACACACTTGTGCACTATAATATGTCCCGCGCAGTTGGCAAGTCTCATATATAGACAAGCCGCCGTAGTCGAAACCTGTAGGGAGGACATCATCATCATCATTTATTTTTCAAAGTAAAGTACGTATTAAATTGTAAGTAATATTGTGTATTGATCGGTTGCTAATTAGATAGCAAGTTAAGGAAAATATGCGACGAAACCAGCATATCCGAAAGTTCTCTATAATGGTCTTGAAAGATGTATGAATTCTGCCAACTTACACATGATCGCATGTGGTGGAATATGGCTGTACACTTCTCATAGTGTGAAGAGGCCCGTGCCTAGCAGTAGGTAGTAGTTTATATTTAGGGCTGATGATATTTATTTTAATAGACACTTAGAAAATCACGACAAACAGTTCACAATTCAAGGGCTCATAATTCAAGGAGTAGAAAACAGGAAACTCCTTGAGTTTGGTCCCATTCGGTTTGTTTTAACGTGCATATATATTAAACTTGACGAAGGTTTAATAATGGAGTCCGAAAGTGGATAGCGGCATTCTACGATGGCTATTATTATACTCACCTAGTTGCCCAACTATACGGATATACATACAAATTATGTAAATACAACAATAAAATTTTAATTGCGAAATATTATAATACATGTGTATATTGTGTCCGTTGGAGCAGTTGTCAAAAATAATTAACACGTTTAAAATCCAGCTTTACCATCTCCGGATAAGCCCTATCTTCCAGATAAATTCAAAATTAGAGTGTTTGTATGAGTTATCTAACAAATTTTAAAATAGGTATACATAACAGACAACGATGAAAGAGGCTATAAGTCAGACAATTCTTTTGCGATTAAAATTTTACAGAGTTAGGAGGAGTTTTATCACGCATAAATTTTAAGAGAGTAACGACTCAGATTTTTCTAAAGCTACCCTTTTACCCTTAGGTAACTCAATATTGTCAACTGTGGCATAATTGTAGATGCATGCCGCCACGCCTAGAGTGGATATTAGATTCGTCTAAAAGTACAGTCGAGAAAAAAAGCTCAATAAAATATCGTGTTTGAAGTAATAGGGACCTATTTTCAATTTTATTATAACTGAAAATTTGCCTTCATATTTCCATTTAAGCTTTCGATGACAAGCATTGTCATTTCGTTCACATGCTTCGATATATTTAATATTCGATCGTCATCGGCGGGATTTTAAATACTTGCGGTGGCATAAACGAAGATGGATGGATAAATAAAATTAATACGAAAAAAATCAAAGATAAGGATGACTTTGCGATAAGGCCGATATAGACTTTGCGGTATTTGTATACCTACATTTAAGATATTGCTAATTTGTACCAACTTTATTTGCACAATAAAGATTTATTTATCTATCTATCAAAGACGTTGCTCAAAACTAATGGTAGACTTGAAGCTAGGTAAAGTTACAAATAAACATAATATAATCGCATGATCGTACGTGACTAGCAAGAGAGCCATGTTGGTCTTGCGTAGCGCGATTGTATGAGCAATTTGCGTCTTAACTACGTAAGTGAGCTTAGTTTCTAATAGCATGTGCTACTTTAATTGACGATTGTAATAAGATACAATGTGCGGGATTCACTGGACTTCGAGAAATAAAACGATCTTGGAAACTTTGGATGACGTGTAATCTTTGCAGCTTACAAAAGCAGAGTGAAGGATTATCCAAATCGTATACAGCAGGTACATTTTATAAAAAGGAGTCTATACAAATCTATAACTATGTTAGGCCGAACTTAATCTAATGCTACCGCGTAGCGAACTATAACGTACGATTGACGCTGCTGTGAAATAATGCGTAGGCGCTTTAACATGCCCCCGGGCTTTGGAAGCTCCAAGCTTTCAAACCAAATCCGTGGTTACTGGCAGCGGACATATTCTATTGAAGGCCCTCCGTATGATGCCAGTTGAAGTGCGAATGTCGGCAACTCTAACGATTCCATCCGACCCTGGGTGCACAGCTACAATTCTCCCCAATTTCCATTTGAGGGGTGGCAGGTGGTCCTCCTTGATGACCACTAAGGAATTCAGCTTCAACCCATCTTGGGATGTGTGCCACTTAGTTCGTTGTTGCAACTCAGCAACAAACTCCTTACTCCAACGTGCCCAAAAATGTTGACGGAGTTGCTCAATCCGTTGAAAACGTGATACATGAGTTGTGGAGCAGTCCTGGTAACTTGGTTGTGGAAGGGCAGTAAGAGGTCGTCCAACCAAAAAGTGTCCCGGCGTTAGCGGAGTATAATCGTCGGGGTCCGAAGACAGCGGTGTTAACGGACGTGAATTCAAAACCGCCTCAATTTGGATCAGTACGGTATTCAATTCCTCAAATGTAAGGTTACAATGTCCCAACACTCGTTGAAGATGGAATTTTGTCGACTTCACACCCGCTTCCCATAGTCCGCCGAAATGAGGAGTATACGCGGGAATAAAATGAAAATTAACTCCATGATTAGCAATATCCTCGCTTATTGAATTGCTCTGTGATTTTAAAAACTTTGACAGGTCGTTGTACGCACCAACAAATGAGGTACCGTTGTCCGAATATATGTTGACAGGTTTACCTCTGCGTGAAATAAATCTATAGAGTGCCAGTAAATATTTGTTGCTAGTCAAGTCACCTACCAGCTCTAGATGGACAGCTTTGGTGGTGAAGCATATAAAAATCGCGATATAAACTTTTACGAGCCTACATCCACGTCCTTGACGACTAGCACAAAGTATAGGGCCGGCATAATCCACGCCTGTGCTGTCGAAAGGGTAGCCACCTGGAACAAGTCGCTGGTGGGGTAGATTCCCCATCAACGGCGTAATAGTTTTGCCCTTCATACGATGACAACGTACACAGTGATGGTAGCACGCTTTAGCTAAGCGACGACCACCGATAGGCCAATATGATTCTCTAATCGTAGCCAACAATAATTGTGGACCTGCATGCATTAACCTTTTATGTTCATAATGAAACAATAACTTCGTAAAATCATGAGTGGACTGTAAAATAATGGGATGTTTCTTACTGAACGAAAAGTCCGAATTATCGAGGCGTCCCCCAACACGCATTATATTAACATGATCTAAATAAACATTGAACTTAACGAGGGAGCTCTTCTTCGGTAATTTCTGTTTATTGACGAGTAACTTATACTCTGGAAACGAGTCCCGTTGACTATTAATAATTATTAAAGTTAATGCGCATTGTAACTCATCCTTTGTAAGAAATTTACTATTACAAGGTTTCTTTCGACAAGCTTTAATAAAACGCAAAACATATGCTACTGAGCGCACGAGCCTAAGATAATTTGAAAACCTTTTAAAATCTATTAATTTATCTTTGCTATTATCATTTGTAACGGCGCTCAATGAAATGTGTGGTCGTGTTTCGGGCAAAGATTCTAATGCTAAACCTTTCAGTTTCAATTGAGACGGCCAACTGGACTGCTCATTGTGTAAGAACTTGGGTCCAGACCACCACAAATCCAACCCTTGCAGGGTTCTGATATCCACGCCACGAGATATCAGATCTGCTGGGTTCAGATCGGTTGGTACGTGTTGCCATGTGCAGTTACTCGTCTTATCTAATATCTTAGCTACACGATTACGCACAAACGGTTGTAGTTTTGAGGGCAACATTTGAAACCAACCCAATACGATGGTTGAGTCAGTCCAACAATAAACATGATTTATGTTTATTCGAAAGGCTTGTGAAACTTTTTCATAAATACGCGCACCTACCAAGGCACCACATAACTCTAACCGAGGTATTGTAGTAGGCTTAATTGGGGCCACGCGACTTTTAGCCATCAGTAACCTGACCATACATTTATTAGTATCGCTGATGCTACGAACATATACACACGCACCATAGGCGCGCTCAGACGCATCTGTAAACACATGTAATTCAAGTGACCTATACGCATTACAAACTACAATGCGTGGAATACTTAAATCATTTACGAGAGGTAAAGATTTTACAATATTATGCCAAGTATTTTTAAGTTCTGGGTTTAGCGGCTCATCCCATGAAAGCTTGTCTAACCACATGCTTTGTAACAACATTTTCATGGTGATGATGAAAGGAGAAAGAAGCCCTAAAGGATCAAAATGCGTGCAATCGTTGAAAGTAGATCCCGTTTCGTATTATTAAGAGAAGGTACCGAGTTTACTATAAAACCTAACTCATCAGTATTTGCGAACCAGTTTAAACCAAATAACTTATTTGACACGCTAGTGCCCATACTTAGGTCTAATAATGGCTGATTGGACTCAGTTAATAGTAGCGGTTCATTAGATCTCCATTTTCTTAACGTCATACCAGCAGATGCCAGGGCATTTGTGACTTGAGTGCGTATAAACTCAACCTCACTCAAAACATCCCCACCAGTCAACAAATCATCGACGTAAAAATCATGTTGGATGATTTCAGCTACCCTTTCATGCTTACAATCAAGACCTATTTGTTTGAGACACCGAGTAGCAAGAAATGGCGCGCTTGCCGTGCCATAGGTTACCGTGTTTAATGTATAGGTCTTAATAGGGTCGTCTATATTGCTACGCCAAACTATTCGTTGCAAGTGCCTGTCAGATGGATGGATGGCTATCATTCTATACATCTTCTCAACGTTGGCCGACAGGACATATTTGTGATGTCGAAATCGAAGAAGTATTGACAACAAGTCATCCTGAACGGTAGGACCCACCATCTGTATGTCATTCAAGGAAACACCTGATGACGAAGGGCTGCTTGCATTAAATACGACACGTAGTTTAGTAGTCGTACTACTCTCGCGTAATATGCCGTGGTGAGGTATAAAATAGTCATTACGATTATCCTTTAAACTTGCTACTTTATTTTCACTCATGTGGTCTAACTTTTCGTATTCTGACATAAAATCAAGATATAATTCGCTAAATTCTCGTTTGTACTTCAGCCTACGTTCTAATGAATGTAAACAATGCTTAGCCCTATTGTACGAATTTCCTAAAACATCAGGACTTTGTTTAAGCGGTATACGAACACAGAACCTACCATCGCGTAGGCGAGTGGTATTTTTAATAAAATGTTCCTCACACAACTTTTCCTCTGGCATATAATTAGACGCTTCAGAGTTTATTTCCTCTAAATCCCAAAAAGTCTTTAAGTCGGCTCGTAGTTTCTCAATATCGCCACTAACCTGAGTAAAATTGCATCTAATGTCCTTTGACATTTTGGTACAATGAGAGGTAATGGGCCCGGAAACTATCCACCCTAACTTAGTCTCACATAAAACTGGCATATCAACGCCTAACTTTATTTGTTGTGATCCTAACAGATCCCAAAACAGGTCAGCACCGATTAAAATATTAATATCTGCGGGCTCATAAAACGTAGGATCAGCTAAACAGATGTGAGAAGGCATCTTAAGAGCAGAAATATCTATTTTTCGACATGGCACATCACTGGTTATAAATGGCAAAACAAAACAATAAAGCTTAACTTCATAGCTATTATTGAGTGACGTCACTTTTACCTGACAAGTTTTGCCTACGCGAGAAATCACGTTATTTATGCCTAATATCGAACCGTCAACATTACTTGTTAATAAATTTAACTGCGTACACAAACGCTCGGTTATAAACGAAGATGTGCTGCCGCTATCCAAAATAGCACGAACAACATGCTCACGACCCGAATAATCGTATAACTTAACTAATGCAGTTGATAATAATACGTCGCTAAAAGTCTTACAAGAACGAGCGACGCTTGCGGCCAGAGCAACATTACCTGTCTCACTAGAAGCGGACGGTAAACATATCGACGGAGAGGGGCTATCAGATGATGCGCTGTTATACGTATGTTTATTACGCGCATTGACATTAACACTCCTAGGCTCCGATGAATGAATTAATGCGTGATGTTTACGCTTACATGTTTTGCAACCTGATTTTCTACAATGATTGGCAAAATGACCCGTATGTAAACAGTTGTAGCAAACTTTATAATTAGGCAATATTTTAAGACGCTCATCAATACTCATAGCGAGAAATTAAGGACAATTATTCAGTGTATGATCCTCTTTGCACTTAGGACAAACCTTTAAAGTCAATGTTGTGTTTAAATTGTTAGAACCTTGCATCGTGACCATAGATTTTATCTTTGGACGCAAATTAGATAACGTGTGAGACGGATTATTATTGCGTGACAATTCTAAAGTTTCGACAAAGTCGGCACGGTTACGCATAAATTGAATGAAGGCATCAAAAGTAATCGCGTTATCTTTATCTACCCGGCTTTTATATTCCTCCCATTCACGATATGTTTTGTTATCTAATTTACGAGTGACCATGTAAATTAATAGTGTATCCCAATGCTTAATTGGTTCGCCTAAAGTTTCTAAAGCTCGCAAATTCTTATTTAATGAATCTATCAAACCTTTGAGGGATACTGAAGATTCCTTTGTCAGTACGTCTAAATTAAATAAAGCTGATACGTGATTCTGAATGAGCAATCTTTTGTTATCAAATCGTTCGCATAATATCTTCCAAGCTACTGCGTAGTTGTCAGCAGAAAACTCAGTTGACTGGAGTACCACAGCCGCGGACCCCTCCAGTGACAAACGCAAATAGTGGAACTTATTAATGTTGTCTAGTTCATCATTAGAATGAACGAGGCTCGCAAAAGAATCGCGAAACTCTAACCAATCACTGTAAGAACCGTTAAATTTAGGTAACTGTATAGTAGGTAACTTAACTGGCTTGTATTTACTGGCACGCTTACTATTATCGCTATTAATTGATGGACTTACTTGATTATATTTACCTAATAGATGTTGTGCCCTAGATAAGGATTTGTAATATAACGATTCAAAATCTGAACGCTCAGTATACTGCAATTTAATATCTTCAACAATACATTCGAGACGCAGTTGAACCTCATCATATTGGTCGTACAAACACTCAATCTTGCCTATGCGCAGCTGCAATTCAGTGACATCACAGTTCGTCAAGGAGCTTTCATCAAGCGAGTCCAAATAATTAATAAATGCAGTTAATCTGCCTTTATAACTGCCTCGCCTCTTCACTAACTCCTTTTCCTCGGACATTATGGGTAACGAGTGCTGTCGACCTGGAATTTATACAAAATAAAGTTAATTTTAGGTAACAAAAGCTCAAATTGCGCCGGTACAGGGTGTGGTTTGAATTTAGTTTCTTACTAGGTACCTACCCACGCATACAAGAAAATAACTACGAAATATAATTTCTAGATGTATAAATCTACAAATAATTACACAAATATTAGAAAAGCTGCTAAATCCTTTTTTAATTATGTAAATACAATTAATAATAGCCAAATAACTTTGCACAGAAATGTTTTCTAATAAGTGACAACCTACCTACTTAACAAATTAATGGTTGCAAAAAACACAATAATACAATATTTTAACAAAATTACACAATAAGTACGCTAATCTGGTTATAATTAACGATAATGAGCAATGAAAAATGTATCGTAATAAACCTAACACTCAAAATTGTGATACATGAGCTAACTAGGTAGTTAGTTACCTACCGCTGCATGAAAATTAATGTGAATAGTTGCCGTTAAATTGACGAAATAGTTAAAATGTAGCACTAATACTACTTATCAAATGATATTAACTAATTTACAGTCTAATATAAAGTATTTACTTTATTACGGACAACTAGCACTATGCAACGTTTGCCTAAATGAACACAATTAATTAACAATAATCCACTAACCTTATAATTATTCCCTTGATTATGGATAAATATTACCTTATCGAGTGTTGGGTACCGATTTAAACCAATTAACGGCGTACTTGATCCAAATATACGAATATCCAAGCCGGTTCAAAGTCCAATAATTTGGTGACGAATCCTCTCAAAACTCGTAGATAATTTTAATGCGATCAGCTGATTCCTCATCCGCTCGTAATGGACCATATGTGCGGGATTCACTGGACTTCGAGAAATAAAACGATCTTGGAAACTTTGGATGACGTGTAATCTTTGCAGCTTCCAAAAGCAGAGTGAAGGATTATCCAAATCGTATACAGCAGGTACATTTTATAAAAAGGAGTCTATACAAATCTATAACTATGTTAGGCCGAACTTAATCTAATGCTACCGCGTAGCGAACTATAACGTACGATTGACGCTGCTGTGAAATAATGCGTAGGCGCTTTAACATACAACAATAATCTTACTTCTATTATAATGCGAAAGTTTGTGAGGATATAATATAGATGTTTGTTACTCCTTCAGTAAAAAAGAAAGTAAGTAAACGGATTTTGTTGAATCTTTGCAGTACCATAAGTCTTCTTCGTACAAAATTTGAAACCTCATTTAGAAAAGTCTTCATTATAATCACCAGCCCAGTATATAAACTGTGTCACTGCTGTGCACGGTCCTCTTCTCGCTGTGAAAAGAGGCAAGCCACGCTGGCAGACTTCACATGTCTTTCAACAACCTTATGAAGAATTCTCAGATGTGCAGGTTTTCTTATAAAGAACTCTCAGACACGTAGGTTCCCTCACGGTATTTTTCTTCACCATTTAGCAAGCGATAATGAACAATTTAATACGCACATAACTATAAAAACGGTATGAAAATAGGTGCGTGGATTGAGTGCTATAGATTCGAAGCCGAGAGCCTCTGCGTAGCAGTCTGTTGGATTCTTTACGAGTCAAGCGCTGTCTTTTAAAAGTAATAAAGTTTATGAAACATACTACGACTCGTAGACATACTGGTTTATTCATAATGTTCTTCACTACTTTCGGTTACTTTTACTTTAACAACTTAATTCATATTTTGAAAACCTTCGTAGCAGTGGCGTGATCGTCTGCGTAGCAGTCTCACCACAAGGTTATCCCTGACACTTTTTTTTGTAAAACTATTAAAATTTTAGGATCAAGTTTAAACTTTTGTAACTATTCGTTCTTAATTGACTTTCGGGATATAAACTACGTACCTTTGTGTCGAGTATCCGATTTCGGCACTGTTGGAAGCGCCTGATCGCGGATGTAAGGTGCCACAACTTACGTTGTAGGTAAGTACGGTACCCCGAGTAACAATTTATAACAAATATTAGAGACCTCTAAAGTTTAAATTAATATTTGGTAACTATTGGTTCTCGATTTGTTTAATGATGTACTCGTACTGAAGCATAATTCCTTAAATTTCAATTCCCTAACAGGTGCTCTAATAATGTTACACAACCTATTAATATGTAAACAAGAAAATGACATCATAATACGTCGTCACACTGCTGATGTAGATCTCCCACTTCCGTTAATAATGCATGCGCCGTACGAGACAAAGTCCCCACACTTTAGTACATTAAAGTTTGTTGTTGAAGACTCGGAGGATGCAGGGTGTCTTGTATGTACCTATCGTTTGAACATTACTACTGTAGAAAAGTAGTGCTAAATAAATGAAATGAAATGACTGTTCATTTGGGAGCTACATTTTTATCACACGATTGGCCAGGTCTAGTGTTGAATCATCATCATCCTCTTAGCGTTATCCCAGTTTCAATCTGGGGTCCGCTTTCTAGTCTAACCGGATTTGGCTGAATATTAGCTTTTCCACAGAGCGACTGCCTGTCTGACCTCCGCAACCCGAAGGGATAGCGATATTCTATGGTTTAGACTAGTGTCAGTTTATTTAGAAGGTACTGACGCCCTGTAACGACTGTCAAAGATCTTCATGACAACCGGGACCGACGGCTTAACGTGCTCTCCGAGGCACGGGACAAGCGATAATTAACCATTCAATACGCACATGACTCCGAAAAGTCATTGGTGCGCGCCGTGGATTCGAACCCGATACTCTCTGCATGGCAGTCTGTTGGTAAATCCACTCGGCTATCGCCGCCTGTTGTCTAGTGTTGAATATAGGCCTCTAATATTTTTGGCTTAATACCACTGTTTGTCAATCAGGAGCGTTTGACTTACTATACTACGGTGGCCACAATGGTTGGTATAGTTTGATGTCAAGTTTTCCGTTCCTTTCCAAAAAATACCCTTGCTTGATGTACACAGCGACACTTGGCAGCCTCTTCTCTGAACTGGTAGCAGAGTAAAACATGAACTTTGCGTATGCTCACAGCATTTGCACAGTCACAATTAGTCACTATGCAAAATTAAATGCTGTGCATACGCAACCTAAATGTTTTACTCTGCTACCACTTCAAAGAAGACGCTAAATACTGCTGATAAGAACTGGTAAGAACATGAAGAGGATTATTTTGTAGCAACGGTTACTGTCCAAGTGCATCCTACACATTCATGTTTTTTTTTTTATTATTTCATATACACAGAGTATATAGGCGGACTTAATGCCATGGGCATTATCTACCAGTCTACCTTAGAGTGGTGCAGAGAGATAAGCAGTAGGTGTATTATATGATGCATCGAAATAATTGTAATTGTCGAATTATTGCTCATAATAAACATACATACTTCCATAACTATATAATTTAAGAAAATACATAAACGAAATACATACACAATTAATACATTATTACAAATAAAATCACAGATAAATTATACTTAGACTTACATACACTAATACATAGAAATATACATACATATATACATAAACATAATATATACCTAGTTCGGATAGCGACTTATGATACATTCGCCTCAGCCAACAAGAGTTTACTTTGGACTTGAATGTGAATTTTGTTTTGGCCATTCTGATCTCAAGAGGAAGAGCATTCCATAAAAGAATGGATTGAATAGTGAAAGAAGAGTGAAGAAAATCAGATTTGTGAGAAGGCACCATGAGTTGAAGATTATAAGAAGAGCGAAGATTTCGCTCATGGTTAGAGCACATGTATTGAAAGTAAGGACTCATATACAGAGGAGAAGTAGATGTGAGAATAGTGTATAGAGTAGTGAGAGCATGCAAACTACGGCGCTGACGAATAGGGAGCCATTTTAATTGGGAGCGATAAGTAGACACATGGTCATACTTACGAAGATTAAAAATGAATCGAATGCAGTTATTCAGAAGACGGTCAAGTTTATTGAGGAGATCTGCATTCAGGTCTGAGTAACATACATCACCATAGTCGATCAGTGGGAATACTAAAGTCTGCACAAGCATTGTCTTAGTCTCGGCAGGGAGGAATTTTTTTAGGCGGTAGAGAGCGCGTAGAGTACCGGTGACTTTGCGACTTACCTGTGTCACCTGAGCTTCCCAATTCAGCCTGGCATCCATATGTAACCCAAGATTCTTAACCGTAGGATACAGATATAGATAGTTAGAAGATAAGGTAGAGAAGATAGTTCCGTTAAAAACGATGGCTGGTAGTGTTGTTGAGTCCAGTCTGCTTAGTAATCGTTGACTACCTACGATTATAGCCTGAGTCTTAGTAGGATTTACAGTGAGACCAAACTTGTCGGTCACCAAATCCCTATTGACCTTGTCGATGGCCTCTGCTACGCATTCCACACTTACATGGGAGTAAATCTGCAAGTCGTCGGCATACAGATGGTAGGAGCACTGAAGATGTTGAGTTAGGAGGTTTATGAAAATAGAAAATAAAAGAGGAGAGAGAATACCGCCTTGAGGAACGCCAGATGTGACGTCGAACCACCCCGAAGATGACTCATCGAGGCGGACAGACTGTTGACGATCTCGAAGATAAGTTGAGAACCAATCCAGTGCCCCAGCCGAGACCCTGAGATGGGAGAGGATAGATAAAAGGACATCGTGACTGACGGTATTGAAAGCATTTGAAAAATCGATCAACACTAGAACAGTGATTTTGGTGTTTTCCATATCCTCTCGAATATCGCCAGTCACTTTAAGGAGGACAGAGGTAGTGCTGTGACCAAGCCTGAAGCGTGACTGAAATGGACTTAGCAGATTATTGTGCAAGACAAAATGAGACAATTGTTTGTTCACACAGGCCTCAAGCACTTTGGATAGGAAGGGTAAGATTGAAATTGGACAGAAGTGTTGAGGAAGGGTAGGATTGGGGATTTTAGGCAAAGGAATTATATGGGCTTTGCGCCACAAGGAAGGAAATGTACCGGAGACAAGTGAAAAGTTTATGATGTGGGATATTGCCGACAGGACCTGATCTAGGATCATTGTGATCATACGACGGCTAATGTTGTCGCATCCCACAGCATTGGACCTTATGGAGGGGATTATCTTTTTGATCTCAGCCTCTTTTGTACATCTACGATCAAGAGATCTGTTGGGCTTTGGGTAAACTAAACTTTATTTGATTTAAAGTGGAGAGTGATCAGTTGGCAATGTATCTAAACTTATCATGATTATAGTTTTGATGTATTGCTGAAAAGAGACTTTACATGGTCACCTAAAAAAGAGGAAAGAAAAAACAAAGGACTTTTTGGGAAAGTTCACCCAAATGTAATATTTAGCAATGATTGCAAAAAAAGACGGATACACTGAAGCAAAAAAAAAATAACTTTTCACGTCAACTACCGTAGGAAGCACATAGTACCATACATTGGGATTTATGTATCTGTAGTTCGGAGTAAATCGAGCTTTAGCGCGAAGTCGTGTTGTGGCTTCAGGAAATTTGCCCGTGCGGTTCCAACTATAAGTTGGCTGGTGATGGAATTCTCGAGGTACCACAGATGCTTGGCGAATGTGAGTGGCTAATAAATTGTACATGCAAACTAGTGATTAGGTGGTGTGGTTCTTAGTGAAATATTCGTCTTTTGTGTTCCATGCTTTGCAGTTTGGTTTGCAGTCGTTTGTAAAGCTTTGAGTCTTGAATGGGCAGAAATAAATGTAGGTATTTTCTTATGACAGTAAATTATGACAATGTATCTCATTTCCTTGACAGATGAAAATATTTGCGCTCTAGTAAGTAGTCTTAAACGTATAAGAAATACCCGGAAGTGGTTGAGTAAGAATCATCTGAGCACAGCTTTGTAAATAAATAGAGGGTAGCGTATTCTTTTGACTATTATTTCTTGCAAGTATTTTATTTTCTCCCATATTGTCTGTCAGCCAAATTAATGTATGCATCAAACTATATCCCTATTTATTTTAATTTCAATTGATCATCCTTATTCAGAGTCTGATTTCGTGCACTGCTGGAACTACATTTTATAATTATTGCCTTTAAACTTTGCCACGTCCAGCGCTCCGATGAGAAGTGGCAAGTTCATAAACATGTCTCTGATTATCCGAAATATGAATTTTTATATTTATATCAAAAATATTTCTGACGGCGTCAAAAATATAATTGACTGTAATATGTTAATCACCAATCTGTGTAACCTAACCTAAACCATTGTTTAACCAAAACGCCGAAACTAAATTAAGCCCCGATAA
Source organism: Euclidia mi (assembly GCA_944739405.2). NCBI lineage: Eukaryota > Metazoa > Arthropoda > Insecta > Lepidoptera > Erebidae > Euclidia > Euclidia mi. The sequence goes on from OX123191.2 coordinate 37,273,206, forward strand.
ATCTTCAGCAACCATCATAAGACAACAAAACATGCCTGGTTTATGCATCCATTAATCTACGTTGCACAGTGATTATTAAATCAAATACGTGCATTCATGAATAATGCATGCCACATGTTAGCAGAACTGACAACCTGACATTGGGCTTGAACAACTGTTGTTCAGGGAATGTGGAGGGGAAAAGTTTATGCACTGAGAGACGACGGCTTGAAATTGGGGAATTTATGTTGTTGGTTTTATGTAATTTCTGATGAATTTCGTGTTGCTGGACCAATATGCGGAAGTATGGCCGCCTACATATGGCCACGTGTGTAAATCTATGTCAAGAGATAGTTATGTGCACAAGTTTGCTATTGTGTGTGCCACATTAGCTAGCAGGATTTCACGGTTCTCAGTGTCTACGTGAGCTATGTGGGTTTGTTATCTTGTAAGCGATGCGATGTGACATTCAAAATGTCGAACTGCATAGTGACTACATAGGCAAAGTGATGAATCATTTGGAATGGCTTGATGTGCATATTTTGAAACATATTTTTTACGACGCATAAATCTTTATTTATTACAAAGGGAAAATGTGAAAGCGTGCACCCATTGCTTTCTTTAGATTATCGTAATTGGATAGAAAACATTTCTCAACCTGCGAACTGTCCATTTCACATTCATTTATTTCATTTCCATACACTGTTTCATCATTGAAATCTGCCGGTCCGTCATGATAATATTAACGGAAAACAAACCGAGTTCACCCTTTCAAAGCGAAACGTCCAATAAGTTGTAATAATATATTACAAATAGCTACCTTCCATAGACAACTATAATGAACCACCATATTTCCAAATTCACCTCTTGCACCGACATTGATGACAGCTCGGCACATTATAAGCGTATAAAAATAAGCCTCTTTTCATTAAATTCTTAATGAAAATAATGCGAGCAACCGGATCCCAGCATTGTTTTAACGCCCACAGAATTTAAATCTGCTTTCGAAATTATAAACAATGATAACCGTTAACCATAAACAATTGTTGTATTTTCTATAACAATGGAACAAAGCCTTTAACGATTTTAATACTACGGCGGCAAACGCAGACCACAGAATAATAAAAAACTACCATCTGTAATAGGTCTCCTGGTGCTTCGAGATTTTTACTCTTTGTATTTCTTTATGCGGTATTGACTGGCTATGAAGGGGGTTTTTCAGGGAGACTGAAAAATCCCTTCAGTTACAGTGGGTAGGATTTGACACCCCGCTGGTTCCCTAGTATCATTCGTAAACCGTTTATTTATAGATTGAAGAGGCAGTACACAAACATTAATGTTACTATTCCGGTTGAGGTGCAAATTAGATTGCTGTTGCAACTTGTAGGTATATAATTTGTTTTTAGTTCTTTCATTCAATCGCAGCATTTGTTGCAGTTCTCCAAAAGTAACATATATAAGGCCTTATAGGTATTATTGTAAACACTAACATTTTTAAGCTAACAAGAATTAGTGCCTCGTTGGTCTCGCGGCATAAATGAGCGCGTGAGATTGGGAGGTCTCGGGTTCGATTCCCGGGTCGAGCAAAGTGTTATTGGGTTTTCCGTTAGGAAATTCTCAGTAGCAGCACGGAGTCTGGTAATGTGCCCGGTACGGCAATAGGCTCGCCCCCTATTACGTGGGAACTAAAAAAAAATCATGGCTGAATGTGGGTGTTACACCGCTGCCTACCCCTTCGGGGATACAGGCCCAAACATTAAATTTGAATCAAACAGGTTCTTGCCGAGTGCGAGGGAATTTCGGGATATGCCTTCTTAGTGCATCCTTATGATCCCCAAGGTATATATTTGCCATATTTCAGCTTTGCTCTAAAGTTTCACCTGAGCCTTGTCTATTAGTCAGTCATTAACGTAAAAAATAATTATTATATTATATTATATACAGATAAACAAAGCAAATTGTAAGATAATGTTTAAAATGCTATTATTTTTACGTGTTTGCTTATACCGGTGTATTATATATATATATATATATATATATATATATATATATGTATTATATGTATAATCAATAATGATTATGTCGACAGAAGCTTTGTCTTAAAGAATATTGTTATAGATGATGAGGGATGAAACATAGAGAATATTAAATTTCAACTTCTCCTTAATTTTTAAGTTTCTTTAGCCAGTATTCACTCAGAGAGCAATGTGCAAGTTATACTCTTAGAATGTCTTATAATGTCTAAACCATGAAATATCCCTATCCCTTTGTGTTGCGGATTTCAGACGGCAGTCGCTCTGTACCGCTAGGACGATGATGATAACTCTTAGAATAACAGAATAACAGTCGTCTATAAGCTGCGACACCGGTTAACTCCCATGCCGGTCGTACGCTCGAAAATCAACTACAATAAAGTTCAAAGCTCTTGCTTTGAACTTTTCGACCTCTTGGTCGAAAATAAAAATGTGAAAATACCTCAAACACCACCGACCTGTTGCGCAATATATGTATATTTGACCGACAATTTCAAGAGCGAAATGCCAATAGAAATAAAACATAAAGCTCACCAAAAATGACAAACAAACAAGCCGTCAGCTTTTCCCAAACTATTTGGACGCTTCACTGCGGGTGGTGGGTTGACCACCCAGAGGTTGTATCTGCACAAAAGTTGAGCGAGGTGGAAGCGATGTGTGAGGAAAATGTTCACCAATAATAATAGCATTTATTTATTTTAATATTTCACACATATGTTTATGTTTATAATTTTTCATATTTAATTATTATTTTACTTCACAGTCCTATTATTGATCGACAGGTTTGTTTTTAATTTCAATGCCTGTTGTTTTAAACCATATTTATGCTTCATCAAACGACACTAGTTTCTGTCATGTGTCATTAATTAAATAAATTTGCACTGAGCGAGATGAGCAAAGCATATTTATCCTATCATTATCCTCCAAACCTTTTTCCTTGGACACGTCATGACTCCATTTCGTAGCCTTACCAGAGTCGACAGAATATTCGTTTTTTTATTAACTGTTTACTGCGACCTATACAGATAGCGTTAATCTATAGTTTAGACCAGTGTCAGGATATGGAATGACACCGTCTTGCAACGGCTGTGGTCACAGAGGGACTCGACTGGCTGTCATTGCATTACATTTGCTCTTGGGATGAGCTCTACGTAACTTTCTTAAACGGCGAATGTTTTCATCGCAAACCGCTCAGCTCTCGCTCATCTCTACTCGATACACACCCTCTTTGGTTTGGGGCGAATTCCGTCTGAAATAATAGACGCGCCAACGTAGAGCGACTGAATAAATAAGATAAAGATAAAGATAAAGATAATTTATTTCGTTTAAACATGAGTGAACAATACAATACATTGCATGTCAGATGTTATAGGTAGTGTGATGTAGCTACATGTCTTACCATAGCGGTGTACAAAATTGTGTAAATATGAAGACAAGAACGTTTATATTATAACAATTAAAATATTTATAACTATACGGTAATTTGGTACTAGTATATTATTAATATTACAACGATCTAGGAAATAATCACTGGTACAGTATTAGCATTAAATTATATAATTAGCTATGTACTTGTCAAGATTTATATTGTATCATAAAATGGAAACAGTAACAGGATATCATAGATGTCGAGACGATCAATAACAAATTAAAAAATTTAGATTGATTGATATAATTATAGAGGGAAAATTATGTTACAAATAAAGAAATAAAATATCATAAACATGTCCAATTAGATCATAAATTTACTAGTCAGGTGGATTAATTCGGTACAAAAAAAGAAATGTCATAATTAAGGTCAAACAATATAATTAATTAGCATCGGATATGAATTCACTTATGTTGTAATAACACTTAGTAGCTAGATATGTCTTTAAATGTTTTTTAAACAGTGAGATATTAAGTATTTTTATTTCATTCGGTATTTTGTTGAAAAGGACTGGTGCCATACAAAATATGCTTTTGTGCATTAACGCAGTCTTGTGCTGTACTATACAGAGCTGCTCTTTATCTCGCCGATTGCGGTTATTGACGTCTGACAGTTTCTGAAAAAGAATCATTTATTCATTCATTCGATTGATTCGTTTTCTTACGAGGAATTTTGTCGGTCTTTTGTGCTTTTGACCACGGGGTTGGTAACAATAGGCTTGGTTGTGTCCCGTTGTCTCTGATCATTAATTTTGGCTGTCTGTGGTAGAATGGTATGGTATGTACATCCTATAGATTTCCGTCTGAAATATCTATTATTTGATGGGCAGGAAATACGTTTTAAGACATTAAATACATTTTTGGGCTAATTAGATTTTACTGGAAGTTATAGAGATTTCTGCAGGATAGTGAAAATATTAAAATTGATAATAATGATTTTATGAAAGTAATATAGGTATAATGTTGTTGGACTGGAATTGATTTTGTTTAAACTACATTCACAATATAAATCACAGAATTCAAATAAATTTTATAAATTCAATAGTAACGATTTAATAATTTAGAATTGTAAATTTGCCATATAAAACAATTTTAAACAAGCTTTACTAACATTATTTCGCAATTATTATCGCAATCATTGCATATCGTTGCTACCCTGTGTCATGCTCATCGTCATTCCAATAACCTGTTGGTAAATACTATTTGTTAATCGAATGATAATCTCTAAACCGATGGCTAATAAGAATAATAAAAAGAAAAATGTTTGCTCCTGATCGCTGTTCAAACCCAATACAATCGCAATAGCTCACCCACGAATAGACCACTTCAGGTATAAGTTGTTCCACGTTTCATAAAAGTCAACTCGCTTAAATAGCGCATTGGGAACTGACTTAAATAATGAAAGTAAACACACCATATTGTATTGTATATTATTACATATTTACCATATGTATTGTTCACAACACCTGTTAACTTTTCCCCCTAGGGGGCGGTAGGTGTACAAAAGTCGGTTTCGTTTGTTTACCTACTAATTATCGGATAGCGTAAATATTTTGTCCTAGCACCCACGCTATGGAATACAAACGAGTGTATGTGTGTGAGTAAGTCAATTAGTTAGATGAATGGAGGGCTTACAAAAGTTAATATTTTGCGTCACGAACGATGACTTTTTTCGTGAAAGCAAAATATTAACTTTTTTATCAAAATATAAAATTTTAATTTTACCATTAGTGTAGCCTTAAAAACTTTAAAACTGTAAGTGATAAATAATAAGCTTTAAAAGATAAGACTAAAACGTTTATTTGTACTATTTTTGTAGACTAAACTTTTATATTCAATTATTGTTCATTAATATGGATTTAAATGAATTTACATACTATATTATTTTTTTAATTTCACATCAAATATTAATTATTATTTCTTCTTCTTTGACTTTTATTTTATTATTTTATAGAATTTTAGCCTCTGTTAATAATTGCCCTTTACGTTAATACTTACCCCAGGTCCGTTAAAACTTACCCCAGATATGGGGTATGTATTAACAAATGCTTTTTTTGGTTTTGCTGACTTTATTTCTGAAACCACTGACCTAACTGATTGTTTTTGTCACTAATATCAAAGCTGAATAATCAAAGCATGCTATGAATGCAAAATTTAATAAATAAGTTAATTATTATTGAAAACATAAACCATAATATATTTGTCGAAGTTCCTTTACTATCTTCGTTTGAAATATGCGGATATGTGCGTGTACCTAACTTATAACGCACACAAAGAAACGTCATAAAAAAAACGAAACAAAGGGCTATGAAAGGAAAATCACATTACAAACGAAAGGTACCTACTTTTTTTGTGGGGTGAAAGATTAAAGAAACATTTGCAAATATGGAGGCGAGTCAATAAAGCGCTTTTACGAGTCGTATTCGTGTCTGAGCCAGGTTTATATGAAATCACGTTGCCAACGTGGTTGGTGGCTGCGTGATTTGAAAAGTGAAATTGGCAAGTGTGCAATTTATTTTTATTAGCTTCCACCGGTGGCTTCGCTACCTGCATGGCATATCGAGTCGCAATAAATGCTACCCCTAAAAATTCCTAATGAATCATTTCGTTCATGGCCATGGGTGAAATGGAAATGCAAATTCGTTCAGATTTTTTTGAGTTTATCGTGGACGTACTGATAGACAGATGCGGAGAAGGACGACACATTACACAACATATATTTCGACTTAGGCACAGCACACAACTTTTCGTATCTCTAGGCTGAAAAGTGACCCAAAAGGATTTCTGACTTAAAACATATCGATGAATAGTCTTTTCAACACGTTAGAACAGATCGGCTCCATATTATGTAATACTAGCAGTCACCCGTGGTTTCGCCCGCCTTAAACTCTCAACCCCTATTTTGCCCAGTGGCATTAAATATTAAAAATCCTTCCTCATTGGGCGCCTACGTTATACAAGAAACTCAATATCAAATTCTAGCTTCGTCACTTAGGACAAGTAATTTGTATGTACGACATTCGTCCGTTACTGTTTGACAACGCACAGCCGAAATTACTGGGTGCAGGAAGCTGCAATTTGCAATGTACGTATGTTTCTTGGCAAGAAAATGTGTAGGTGCCATAACAAGGGTGGTAGCGCCATCTACCTTTCCATCGAGAACTAATCACATCAACGTCAATCGTTCCACGCTTGCTTGTCCAATGCGGGCGATGCCTTTTGTTTCCGTCCCTGTCTATCCCATTCCCTAGAAGGGACACGCCTTTCGCGGATTGGTCGCCGCGTTCATCGACGCGAGAGACAGTCTAGAATAATCCGCGTCGCGACGAACTGTACCGCACCGCCATAATTTTACCGCTCCCGCTTTATACCAAAACCCTAACAAAACCACCCGCGAGTGAAAGTGATTTGTGTAGTGGAGTGATTCAAACAGCTTCAGGATTCTCGAAGACACCAGGAGGCTGACATTTGCAAGGAAAGAGGACTGACGTACAAGGTAAGGCGTGTTCCCACACCCCGTCTATTCGTCTCCTATCCTTTCCATGATCCCATTTACATTCACTTCCTCATTTCCTAGTCGATAAGAACCCAAATCCTACAGTCCACAATATTAATAGTTTTCCCAAATCGACTAGGAACATTCGGTTTCGGTGTAACGCCGAACCAAAGGGCTTTTCCAAAATGCTCACGGGATCGGACAGAAACTCTTTAACCTAAAATGCATTGGCAGTGGCATCTACTAGTCTTATATTTATGATGATTATGCAAACGGCTCTTCTAAGACCTAAATACAGTATAATGAATGCCATTGTATTAGACATGCATGAATATTATCCAACGCAGTGAGACCACGTCTATTATAATTCAAGTATCGGTGACTGGATTACTGTAAACTGTTATGGTTGACAATTAACTTGTGCTTATATGACACTGTCGTATTGTAATGTAATTGTTATTGCTTATTACAAAGGGCGCATGCCAGGATATCGGCCATATGCAAATCCATAACCGTTGGCGCTACAGCTTGCCAATCAATGTTATATCGTGTGTTCAGTACTACGTATAGTTCTATTATATCTTCGGTATTACCAAAGTATTGGAAATAGTATTTTGTATTTTGAAAGTCATTTTCTGTGTAGATGAAAGTTTAAGTTTTAAAAGACGTGTAAAGTGCCCTTCTACTTACTTTTCCGTTGGGTTTCAAATTCAAATTCAAATTAAATTTATTTGTTAAACACAGGTACATATATATTGAGATGTTACAAAATAACGAAAGTGCAGTTTTGTGTCCTGCTAATGTTGGCGTTCAAATATTGACATATTATTAACAAAAAATGTAATCAAAAATACAAATAACACAAATCTCTAAAATAACAAACCTGAAAACTAAAACATTTTACGAATACTACATTACAAACAACAATTTTATAGGATATTAAATCTTGTCGTTGAGGAAGTCTGTAACTGAATACACCTTTCTTTCGGTTAAACTTCCAAAAGTCAGTGATCATGAACTCGAGATTCTCTGCGTAGCAGTCTGCTAGTTTCCCCACTAGGCTATCGCTGCCTCAAACAATACCGAAGGCGATTGTCTAAAATCGATAATTGTGATAGTCCTTCTAGAATTAATCCGAAATCTTTATTTATTTATATTTTATTGTACACCAGAAATATGAGTCAAGTACAATGGGCGGCCTTATCGCTTAGAGCGATCTCTACCAGGCAACAACTTTACTACATTACTTCTTGGCGCATCGCTAATAATTGAGCTGTCGAATAGATTAAATTGTATTCGATAATCGTTAGTCTATATCGTCTTTAGCAAGGTGTTGTTATTGGCAGTTGCTCAGATGATGCACGATGATAGCACAATATGAGTAAACAAACTATCGTTAAGCAATTAGTTTGTGAGTTTTTAATAGAAAAATATAATATTTTTTTATATTTAAAAAGAAATATCTACTATGAAACAAGACTTAGGCTTGGAAAGACATATTCTATGTTGTGGCTTTGCCAACTAATAGGTATTATCCATAAACCCAGAGCGAACAGATACAGGTTGTGGTTAAGAACGTTAGTGATATTTATTTGAATAATAGGGTAGTTTCCAGGGTCAAAATAATTACATTTTATTTAGTCCGTATTTTAGATTATAAAAAAATATTGGACACGTATTTTTTATTTTTTCGATTTAATAAAAAATAACAAAGATATAGCCCATTAAAGTTACGTGTGACGTCATCTAGTGCGAAAAAATGCAGCACGGTGTGACGTTATACGTAACTTTAATGAGCTATATCTTGGTCATTTTTGGTTTAATTTACAAATAAAAAAATACTTATCGCTTATTTTTTAATAATCTAAAGGACGGACTTATAAATTTTTTGTCAACTAGCCTATTGTGTAAATATGTCACTATTCAATCGATGGCTAAGCATGTGATATTGCTATTAATTTTCAATAGGGGCGTTATGTCTCGAGCATAGAAAATATTATTGATTTGAATTTACTGTATCATTTAAAGTATGTAAATAAATAAAAATAATATTTAAATAACGCTACTCACTCTTGCAAGACCACTAACAATAAAAGTAAGTATCAATAATGTTAAAAAATAGGATACCTATTTTTGCATGAAATGAAAACACAAGTAACTTAAAAAAGTGCACAATTATTCTTATCACGAATTCCAAGAAGTTCGAACAGCTATTTAGTACACCATATTCCGTCTCTCTCTTGCTTACTTGAGCATGCGATAGTGATTAGCACTGCCAAACCCGTTTAAGCTTAAGCTGTTTTCACCCGTGAGTGCGTGCGTTAAAATTCATTTTAGCGTACATTCACGAATTAATCTATGTATTAGAAAATAATATATAATAATATAAGAAATATATAATACTTAATAATAACTTCAAACGACATTTTCATTTTGGAAGTACCCAAAATAGTAATCGGTGCAAAAGCAAGTGCCCAGCAGATGCTACGCGATAATTCTGCATAAGCACTACTGAGGCTGGGTATATTTTCAAATGATCCAAGTTATTTAAAAAGAAACAAAATATGTTTTGTTTATATAAAAATGTAAATAAACAATTATCGTAATATTAATTATTCCTATTGTTACTTTTTGTATATTTACATGACTTGATGAGCCGAAATCAACGATATTTTCCATACTCGAAAAAATCACGCCTATTAAAAATCAAATAGCAATATGAATTATTCGGCAGCTAAATTCAAAATTCAATATATGGTTCTTGGACGACGGAACCCTTGCTGGAGACGCTGACATAGTGCTACAAGATTTGGCAGTTCTAAAAGACAAATTTAAATCGATCGGTTTGGAGCTAAATTCAAGTAAAGAAATTGTGATGGATATCCTGAACACACATACAAGCTTATGAATCAAGAATCTAAAAAGAAATGGCGATGCAAATTATGTATTCAAAACTGCATGAAACAAAAAAATTACATAGATAATAACGCTTCCTCCAATATTACAACAAGAAAAAAGCCGATTAATATATCGAAGCCTTCGCCATCCCCTACAAAACTAAGACTTACAAATCAAAATCAGAGTAATGAAAGCACAGTACAATACTCAACTCATGAGAACTCAAAGATAATTGACTCACAAATACTTACCGAACCCGAACTCGAATCATCATATGAGTCATACTCTTCGCCCAATAAATTATCTAAAAGTATGGACAACACCATAAATGACTTACTATCTATTACTGAAATGAAAGAAACGATATCCCAACTGACTTGTAAACTGAATACTACTGAAAATGAGCTCGAAAATGTGATATTAGAAAATAATGAGCTTCACGGCCAAGTACAAAAGCTTACCACAGAAATAAAAGTACTAAAATCCTTATGCCACTCTGCGACATTAGTGGAGGGTAGCCCACTAAAAATTTGTAAACATAAGAGGCGATCTCTTCTATACCCTCCTAGTGTATCTTCCACTCCTTCCTCACGGGGAATCATCTCGCAAGTAGAACACAACATGAGTAGTGAGGCTACATCGTCGCTCCAACAACGAATCCTTCATCTCGAAAAACAATTAAAAGACGCTGAAAAAGAAATATTATCGCTCACCACAAAACTGGAAAAATTGACACAGTCCCTACGATGTGAAAAAAACTCTTCTCAATGCACCGTCAATACGCCGTCGCCGCAGCAAAAATGCCTATCCGAGAAAAGAATACTCATCTTCGGCACTCAACAATGTGTAGATTTAGCAACAGCCATCGCGCAATCGAGAAAGAACACCCGATATGATACTTACGGAGTCTTCGCCGAAACAAAACCAGGTGCACCAGCAAGGGAAGTAATAAAAAGTTGTCGTTGTACACAAATAAAGCCTGATGACAAATTAATATTATGTGTAGGCGAAAACGATTCTAGCATAAAAATAGTATTAAAACAGCTTCAAACTTTATTAGATTTATATAAGAATAATACTATAATCGTACTTAATATTATAAAAAGCAAGCAGCTAGATGTTAAAACATTAAATAGCGATATTAGAAAGATGTGTAGTGAGCGAGAAAATTGTAATTTTGTTAATTGCATAAATCGCAAGCTTTCTGTTATTTGTCAATCAATTAATTACCACATGTAACACACCTAATAAGAAACATCATCAATATACTACTTACGCCATCTATGTACGGAGCCAATAATAACTAATCAACTTAGTTTAACGGTGGATCATAACGTTAATGCTGTAAGCATTCATCTATTTCAACAAGTTCCTGTGTTTTGAACTAGATGGCTCTGATCCAACTACGTCACAAATTAAAAGTCGATGTTAAGATTCTCCAAAGGTGAATGACCTCCGTAGGATCAAGCACTATTTGTTAATCTATCTCAGGTTGCATTCGCTAACTACGTCCTACTTGGAATAGTTATTCGGAACTTCTTGAGCTTAGATAGTCTTTTGGCGACTTCCTCCCCTTTCGTCCTACTTGGTCTAAGGGTGCAAAGTCGATTGAGTACGTATATAATTTGTACACATTCGTACAATAAACGCTGTACAACTCTACCAGGCGGCTCTTCTTGCTGATTCCCTGCATCCCGGACGAACCCCAGCTACAATTCTGGCGACCAACGGTGGGCCCGAACAGCACGGCAAAGCAAGATACGTCACGCGCACGGGTAGAATTACTACGATAACAGCGAATCGCAAACGCAACAAGATGTCTGTCAACTTGACCGAAGAACAGTTCCAGACACTTCTGGCTAGACTGTCACCACAAAAACACGGCACCTTCGCTACCTGTACAGCTGAATTCGACGGCAGCAAGAATTCGCAAATGGTGGAAGCTTTTTTGGCAGCAGCGACCGTATTCAAGCAAATTGAAAATATTCCTGATGCGGAAGCCCTTACAGGTGTGCCCTTGTTGCTGAAAAAGGAAGCTGCAATATGGTGGCAAGGCGTGAAGGAACAAGTGACGTCTTGGAAAGATTTTCAAGATCGGCTACGATATGCATTTGCTCCTCGTAAACCGGCGTACGTCTTGTACCAGGAAATCGTCGGGGAAAAACAGGATTGCCACACGTCTACCGAGAGCTTTATCGCCCACAAGCGAATGTTATTTGCTCAACTGCCGGATCCGAAACAGCCCGAGTGCCACCAGCTGGACATGATATACGGACAACTCAACAGCCGTATCCGAGATAGGGTCCCTCGCAAATCAATTTCTACCTTCGACCAACTTTTGGAGGCAGCCCGGGGGATTGAGCAGATGTGGTTAGACCAATCGCAGAGCCTGATTACACCTGAACGCGAGAAAAATGTTAAACCTATCGCGCCCAAGAAAAAGAAATGTGGCTTCTGTCACTTTAATGGCCACACAACAGAGGAGTGTAGGAAGTTAAAAAAGAAACAGGAGGAATTTGGAATCCAGGAACGTGCAGGCCCTACACGTCCAAAAGCAGAAGTAACCACAGCCGTGCAAGTACCATCTCCTTCAGCACCGAAACTGCACTGTTATGGGTGTGGTGCACCAGGTGTGGTCCGCAGTAGTTGCCCTACGTGTGCTTCAAAGAGAAGACCGACGCCAGTGTCAGATATAAGTTTCTGCGCCCTGAATATCCGAACCGACGTCAGAAACCGACCAATACTTTTTATAGAGGTTGGAGGTGTTAAGGGGTCGGCCTACGTGGATACATGTGCCAAAACGAGTGTCGCCTCGTATCATCTTTATAGGCAGTTAGTTAACAAAGGTCATAAGTTTTATGAAGAAGACGTACGTCTTACACTAGCTGACGGTGTAGGCAGACATCAACGGGTCTTGAAGACTACAGTACCCGTCAAGCTAGAACATCGGATAATCCCAACCACTTTCATCGTGCTTCCGGAGTCCAGAGACAACCGAACGTTACTGGGAGTCGGATTCATCCAAGACGCTAAAATGGTACTGAATCTTCCACAATTTACATGGGAGTTCGCGGATGACCCAACTCGGTATGAATTGTACGAGGAAGACTACGTAAATTTCACCGACTCCGGTAATAGCGCAGTGCATGTCAAGCGAGTACCGAGTGCTGCGCTGCCTACTGAGACCGCTTCCATACCGTGCTCGAGTGCTACAACGGGATATAAACTTATTCCGCTCGACTTAAGGCCAATAAAGAAACCCAAAACTGTCTTCGATGGATACTCGCCCCGCTTCGAGGAATATATGATGAGGGATGCTGAAAAGATGGTCCGGGAAGCGGAAGTTACATTATCCCCTCACTCCAAAGGACTGTTTCCAAGCCATCCCAATTCGGAACGAGGCTCCAGCCCTAGCGTCGACTCAATCGACTTATGTATGGTAGGCCTCTCTATGGATTAGGAAAACCAAACCGTAAACTGATGCCAGTAACTATGCACTCGGAGCAGTTCTGGTCCAGGGGGAGAAGGATAATGAACACCCGGTTGAAAATGCAAGTAGACTGCTTACCTCGGCCTAGGAAGCCAGTTGTCGCTTCCGCGCCACCACCCGAGATAAAAAGAGGACGTGGACGTCCAAGGAAACAATAATATTACCAGTTCCTCTCGCCGAGTCGTCTTCGGGAACTGAGGGGGAGATTGTAACACACCTAATAAGAAACATCATCAATATACTACTTACGCCATCTATGTACGGAGCCAATAATAACTAATCAACTTAGTTTAACGGTGGATCATAACGTTAATGCTGTAAGCATTCATCTATTTCAACAAGTTCCTGTGTTTTGAACTAGATGGCTCTGATCCAACTACGTCACAAATTAAAAGTCGATGTTAAGATTCTCCAAAGGTGAATGACCTCCGTAGGATCAAGCACTATTTGTTAATCTATCTCAGGTTGCATTCGCTAACTACGTCCTACTTGGAATAGTTATTCGGAACTTCTTGAGCTTAGATAGTCTTTAGGCGACTTCCTCCCCTTTCGTCCTACTTGGTCTAAGGGTGCAAAGTCGATTGAGTACGTATATAATTTGTACACATTCGTACAATAAACGCTGTACAACTCTACCAGGCGGCTCTTCTTGCTGATTCCCTGCATCCCGGACGAACCCCAGCTACACACATAGATTGTCGGGATTATAAAGAAAAATATTTGAACCCTAGTGTACTTAAACTGCACATAGCGAATAGCAAACTAAAAAATAAACTAAACACTAAGTTAGACGAGCCTTTGAAAGGAACCATACCCTTCTACTTTAAACGCCTTACAAAAAACACTCTGCAATCTGCTAATACACAAAAACTTACGAATACTCAGGCGCAGAAGGGCACCATACCATATTATTTTCCAATAATTAATCAGAATAATATTTTTTTTCGAACCTAAAGTTTGTGTTTCTACAACAAACAACTTTAAAATAATGCATCAAAATATTGCTAGCATATTCGCAAAACAGGAAATTCTTGAGATAACAATAAAAGAATTACAAAAAACAAACCAAGACCCAGACGTTTTATGCCTTTCTGAAACGTTTATAAAAAAAGGACACGAAAGATATGTAAATATTCATGGTTACATATTATGTGCTAGCTATTGTAGGGATAAGCAGAGAGGTGGAACCTGCATATTACTTAAAAAAGGCATAGTCTTTACGGAACTATTATATATCAAAAATCATACCTCGCAGAACTCATTTGAAGCGTGCGGCATCGAAATTACCCAAAGTAAATTAATTATTATTTGTGTTTATAGAACTCCTCAATCAGACCCCATCTTATTTTTAACTAAATTAAATAATCTCTTAAATGAAATAACGCAGAAATATAAATTTTAAATACAATTAATAGTAGCAGGCGACTTCAACATTAATACGTTGAAAAAAGGTACTATTACAAATGAATTACTGGATTTAGCTCTGAACCATAACCTGAAAATACATATAGACACGCCCACACGCAAATCATCTTGCATTGACCACATACTGAGCAACATTTCTAACGCTACTTCAACAGTGCTTCCGCTTTGTTTGTCAGACCACGACACAGCACAAATACTAAGCTTCCCATTAAAACGTAAACCACAAATAATAACTTCTCACTATATTTTCAAGAGAGATTACAATTTAGGAAATATACTTAAATTTAGAGAATGTCTCAAAAATCTTTCATGGTCAGATATATATATCGAATGTGACGCCAACTTAGCATTCAAAAACTTCCATGACCTAGTGTGCCTGTTCTACAAACTCTGTTTTCCTAGACATAGAGTAAAGGTAAATATTAATAATAAACACAAACAAAACTGGATAAGCAGGGGGCTAAAAAAGAGCTGCAATACAAAGCGCACACTTCGATACAATTATTATAAAGAAAAAACTACATTTAATAAAAACACATATGTTACGTACTCAAAAATATTAAAAAAATGCATTTATAGTTCTAAAAAGAACGCTAATATTAAGTACATAAACAAAAATGACAACAAATGCAAAGCCACCTGGTCAGTTATCAAAAATCAAATAAATACCTATAATCCAGCTAACTGTATAGAGAATATAAAAATAAAAAACTTAACTCTCACGAACCCCGTTGATATAGCAACAACATTTAATAATCATTATGTCAACCTAGGTCAAGAATTACAGAAAAATGACACTAAGCCTAGAAATAGCTTCAATATTAACTCCATGTTCATTGTACCTATGTCGGAAAATGAAGTAAGACGTGAAATAATGACATTAAAAAATACTAACGCCGAAGGCTATGACGAAATAAATACAAAAATATTGAAATAATGCTGTACCGTACCGTGCTGTATACTTCAAATACTGACGTACCTTATAAATTTGTCACTATCTACAGGGACCTTCCCAGAAGCACTAAAATCGTCAGTTGTTATGCCTCTCTTCAAAAAGGGAGAAAGAAGTGACATTAATAACTATCGACCAATTACACTAATACCTATTATATCAAAAATTTATGAAAAATGCATGCTTAGGAGATTAATTAGTTATTGTAACAAATTTGACATTATAAACAGCGACCAGTATGGCTTTCAAAAACACAAATCAACAACACTGGCAGTATTTACATTTTTGAAGGAAATATTGACAGGTATTAACGTTAACCATTTTACTACAGGGCTATTTTTTGACCTATCCAAAGCGTTTGATCTCGTATCACATGAGATTCTACTTAAAAAGCTGGAAATGTTTGGAATCAGAGGTCTAGCACTACAGTGGATATCTTCATATCTAAGTAATAGACAACAAAGAGTTGTCATCACTAGAATGGATAAAAATCGAGAAATGACGCCGTATCTATCCGAATATCAATCTATTAAATACGGTGTGCCACAAGGTAGTGTTCTAGGCCCTATTCTCTTCCTACTATATATTAATGACATTACACAGATAACCAATCACAAATGCATTCTCTTCGCAGACGACATTTCTATTATTGTGACCTCAAATAAAAGACATAATACAATACGTAATCACGAAACTGACATTAATAATACAATTGACATACTCATTGACTGGCTAAACACACATAATTTAAAAATAAATCTTGACAAATCTCTATATATTCAATTTAATAAATGTTATAATGACAAATACAATCTCAAATTAAATATACCTAAAATTAAACAAGCTACACACACAAAGTTTCTAGGAGTGACAATTGACGAGGATATTAACTGGAAAACACACATTGATATAGTGTCTAGTAAAATAAATAGATTTGTTTATGCACTAAAACATATTAGAAATATAACAAATACAAACACAGCTATTGTAACATACCGAGCATACGTTGAATCTGTACTTCGTTATGGACTTGTTATGTGGGGAAACAGTACTGGTATAGAAAGAGCTTTCGTAGCTCAAAAAAAATGTTTAAGGGCTATATATCGTATGCGACCGGATCAATCATGTAGACCGATATTTAAAACAAATGGTTTGTTACCACTACCATCACTATACATCTACGAAACTTGTATGTTTGTACGTAGACACAAAGAACATTTCAAAACTGCGAATGATGTGAGTTTTAGAAATCGCCGAGATCCAGATAGGCTTGTATTGGCTGATATCCCCAAATCTACGAAATATAATAAAAGCTGTCTGGCAATGTGTGTAAGAGTTTATAATAAAGTACCGAATGAAATTAAAGTATTGAACACAAATTTATTTAAAATAAAACTACAGAACTGGTTAACTGAACACAATTTCTATAGTATTAAGGAATTTATTGACAAAAAATTGTAACTTGTATTTGTAACTAATATTTGCATGCTGAATATGTCCGGCTAAACATGTAAGAACTATTTGCCTTTGATATATAACATCTCTGTATACCGTGTTTTATGCAAATAAATTATTATTATTATTCGTTTGTTTTATTTTCTCAGCTTAAGCTGGTTGAAGTTAAATGCCATTTACGGTCTACCGTCAAGTAAATGACACGATTTTAGAGTGTTTTATTATGACTGTAGGGTGTTATCATCATGTTCGTCTATCTGTAAAAACTTCCTAACAAGTTTACAGGTGTTTAATATTGCAGCTTTTTGGAGTTGGATGTATATATTGGGTTTCAGGTCAATGAGTTTCAGGCTATTGTGTATTTGATTCGGGATAACGCCAGTGGTGGACAAAACTATAGGTACAATATAAACTTTTTCTTGTTTCCAGATTCGTAAAACTTCATCCTTCAGGTCTGTATATTTGTGTATTTTTTCAGAAATGGTTTTTTGTATATTGTGAGTGTTTGGTACAGCTATATCTATCAGGTAAGTAATTTTATTTATTTTATCTTGTAGGGTTATATCGGGCCGATTGTAGTGTATGGTTCTATCTGTTAATATCGCGCGGTCATAATACATTTTATGTGTGCTATTTTCTAGGACTGGTTTAGGGCTATATTGATAGTATGGAGTGTGTGTGTCCGGGACAAGTTTATGTTTTAGAGCTAGTTTTTGGTGAATGATGTTTGCTATTTGGTTATGTCTATGAGTGTAATCTGTTTGCGTGAGGTTAGGGCAAGCGCCAGTAATATGCTGTATAGTTTCAGGTTGACTATGACATTTCCTGCACTTGTCGTCTGTTAACGTAGGGTCTTTAATTATATATTTTCTGTGATTTTTAGTGTTGATAATTTGGTCCTGTATTGCTATTATAAAACCTTCAGTTTCTGGGAAGAGATTACCAAGAGTGAGCCATTTATTGGATGCTATTTTGTCTATGTGTGGTTGTTCAAGATCGTGTGGATGACGGCCATGTAATGTTTTCTTCTTCCATTGCTCTATTTTCAAGTTTTCAACGTTAGTCTCAGTATTATCTATTTCAGTTACTTGGGTTAGATTTAATGGTGTGAGGTTAAAATCATTACTAACTATTGCGCAATGGATTTGGCTACTACTTGCTTTATTGTGAAAAAATGATCTGAGTTTTAATATTTGTGTTTGCCATAACCCTAGTATATTGATAAGTCCTCGTCCTCCATGCAGTCTCTTGATTGTCATCCTTTCTATAGCGGATTTTGGGTGTAGACAATTGTGCTTTGTAAGGATAGTTCTTGTAGCTATTTCTAAGTTGTTGATGTCAGTTTTTGTCCACTTTATGATCCCGAATGAGTAAGTTAATATGGGTACAGCGTATGTATTGATTGCCTTTATTAAGCTTTTGGCGGCTAATTGACTTTTACTAATAATGTGAACCCTGCGCTTGTATTCATTGTTTAAAGATATTTTTAATTTACTGTGGTCTAGTCCCTTTAATTGATGGTAGCCTAAGTACTTATATAATTCGTTCGGTTCCATGGCAGTTATGATTTCGTTTTCGTTTACTGTGTAATCACCAGGCCGGATCTTTCCTTTCACTATGTGAGCTATCTTACATTTTTCTATACCAAATAGCATATTAATATCTCTACTGAATTTTGCTGTTGTGTCTATCAATGTTTGCATTTCTTTTTCTGATCTGGCATACAGTTTTATGTCGTCCATATATATTAAGTGGGTTATAGAGCTTACTGTATTCTCATGTTTTAGGCGATATCCGGCCTTGCAACTCCGCAGCATTTGTGAAAGGGGGTTTAAAGCTAAACAAAACCAGAGAGGACTCAAGGAGTCACCTTGATATATACCCTTCTTTATTGCTATTTCCCTACTTGTGATGTTGTTAAGATGCAGTTTTGTTTTCCAAAGTGGCATTATATTTTTGAGAAATTCAATCAGGACAGGATTTATTCTGTATATCTTTAATATGCGTAGGAGCCAAGAATGTGGTATGCTGTCAAAGGCCTTCTTATAATCTATATAGGCACAGTGCAGATTTCTGTTGTTGGTTGCGGAATGTCTGTGGATAAGGGAATCTATTATAAGTTGCTCCTTGCATCCCATATGGCCTCGTCTACACCCCTTCTGTTCCTCAGCTAGAATGTCGTGCTGTTCTATATGTGTGGTAATTTTTTGGGTAATGGCGGATGTGAGTATTTTGTATATGGTAGGTAGACATGTAATGGGTCTGTATTGTGACGGTTGTGATGTGTATCTGCCTTTTGGTAGCATGTAAGTAATACCTTTTGCTATAAATTGAGGCGTGCTTTGTCGCCCGTAAATTATATTTGTTAGATTTTTGGCTATGGTTTTATGCAGGGTTGTAAATTTTTTGTACCAGTAATTGTGTATTTTATCTGCCCCTGTTGATTTCCAGTTATTTAACTTGGCAGTGACATTCTTTATTTCTAATTCTGTAATACCTTCAAAAGTCATTTCGTCTATATTTTCCCATTTTCTCTCTTCCTCGGTTAACCATGCTGTTTCCGCGTTATATTGTGCATCTACCTCCCAAATACCTGCCCAAAATCCCTCTAACTGTTCCACTGTTGGAATTTCTATATTATTATCTGCCTGTTTATCTTTATTAGTGTTAAAATTTCTATAGAATAGTTTCTCATTTGTTTGAAATAGTTTATTTTCGTTTTTGCGTTGAAGTGCTTTCTTATACCTAGATAACCGGTGCGCTTTAAGTGCTAACTTTTGTTTTAGTGTGTCCAAGAAGTCTTCCATCCTTTTATTATTATTTTCGTGGCTACTGTGTATCCTATTTTTACTGATAATTTTATTGACTCTGTCGACTACTTTTTTTGATCTATTGTTATTTATATATTGTGTTAGTCTACCTAAGTCGGATCTTAGTTGAATTATATCTCTTTCTAATCTATTTTGCCAAGCTGGTTTTCTATTTTCTATTTGGGATCTAGGACGTGGCTCAGTTTTATAACCTAGTTCACATGATATGACTAAGGCACTACAATATATTAGAGTATGGATATCGGATAGTTGGGAATCATCCGAGAAAAACTTACAAAGTATGCTATTGTTGAAAATGTTAGTTAATTGAGTAAGATATGAGCTGTATTTTAGTTTAGGTAGCCGGGGTCTGAGTGTAGGGTCTGTACCTGAATATTCAATTAAGACTGTATGCAGGCTTTCTAGTAATTTTTGTTCAGTGTCATTGGGGAGGGCAGAAGATTGTATGGTTTCTATTTCAGTTTCCATTACTAGTACGGTAGATTCGGTCTGTGTTGATACATGATTGTTAACTGTTGTGTAACTGTTTTGTGTGAGATGCTCGGGTAAATCTTGCAAGTAATTTGTTGCTTGTGTATTCGAAAATATACTTTGCTGAGATAGAATATTTGTACAAACCGTATTCCTCGCATCAGTAAGGGAAGGCTGTGCTTGTTGGAATGTATCTTGCAGCTCTAACTCTATCCTAACTTCTTCTTTAATTTGTGCTATCTTGTCGTTGCTAAGCATCTTATTTCTAATTATTACTCGCCTTTGGTCTGAAACTCGTTGTTCTGAAACGTTCGCGTGGGGGTACTGTCTTACAAAATGTTCATGTAATATTTTCCTATATGTTGTTAAGTCGGTTTCTAATTTGGTGATACGGTAGTATGTACGCATGATAAATGTGTTTACATCTTCAGTCTATCTCATGCGTACTCGTGGTTTGCCAGCCTTAGTGGACGCAGGTAATAGGATATTCTCCGCCTGCGCAACATCTAAAGTAGCTTCTGGTGTGGTTGTACGTGTTTCTGTTAATATTTCCGAAGGTGTGTATGAAACTGTTGATGGGCTATAGGGTTCTTCTATTGTAGGTGATGGTGAGTTATATCTGTCTGAAGTAAGATTGGCTGTAGTATGTTCGGGTGACCCGGAGGGAGCCCGCCTATTCAACTCCTCTCCGCCGACGGTTCGTATGCTGCCGCACCCAGCGTCAGCTCCAGGTGCGCCCCGGCAATAGCCCCCGGGCAGCGGCCCTATACGTTTACTTTTTGACCTAGTCTCCATATTGAATGGGTTGCCAGAGCCATGTTAGCCGTGCCAGTAATTTCGTATCACGTGTCCGCCCCCTACGTGGGTCTGATGTTCGACCCAGACGTATGGTTGGGCTTGTGGGGGGCCCAGATTGAATGGGTTGCCAGAGCCATGTTAGCCGTGCCAGTAATTTCGTATCACGTGTCCGCCCCCTACGTGGGTCTGATGTTCGACCCGGACGTATGTTATTATTATTATGTTTCTCTTTTTCACGGCTATTCTTCTAACATTTGGTGTTAGAAGAAAAACCGGTCCTTTGGGAGGCCTACACGGGGATATGGATCCAACGTGCAGAGGCCCGTAGAGAGTTTTAATCTAAAATGGGATGGGACACATGCCGCGGAGCCTCCACAACTGCACTACTGAGTACAGGTATGGACTAGCCGCATCACGTGTAGGGCTATTGTTTTTAGTGGATCTAATGAATACGGGTTATGGGGATGGGTGTTTAGTGAACTGGTACTTAATGCTATGGATGAAAAACGGCACCTGCCAGTGATACTCCTATAGCATCCGTCCGCGTGGCAGGTGGTGACTCGCCAACTCACTAGATGGGCCCTCTCTAAACAGCCGCCCAAAGCAAACAAACTCTGCCATAAAGGCAGCCAGAGGGCAACACCGGTGCGAGTGGCTAGGGGTGTCGAGCGGTGCGGCACCGGTTTCGCCATCGCGGGCCTCGTGACAACGGAGGCCCGGAGCGGGTTTCCCCGTAGTTACGCCCTTGAGAATGACACTTCCACCCCCGAGCTAATAGCTCTTGCGGCTTCCCTCTGGCCGGCCGACCAAGGCAAGCCAGAGTTGAGAGTCCTGCGGGCACTCTTGCAAATCTACTCCGGCCAGCCAACAAAGGCAAGCCGGAGACGAGGCCCTGACCGACTCTCTGAAGCATTCGGGACCGCAGTGTCGCCACACACATTCAGCTCGCCACAAAGCTGCCCTGCGGTTGTAAGCTTTCTTTTCATCTTGTAATACATTTTTTGTTTATATTACACGATGAAGGTGATGTTTGAAAGCTGTTACTCTGCCCTCTGAGATTGCGTTAGTCTCATGATGAGATAACGGCTGCCCCAGAGGGGTTTAATAATTATTATTATTATTATTATTATTAAGTGTGAGTTATTTCTAAATAAAATTGATGATGAAAAAAAATTTTTGGTATTATCAAAATTTAATTATATGGCACCACACATTAAAATTTGTGACAAGAATTCTCTTCGCCTCCTTGGGTCTCCTATATTTGAAGAAGCCTACGAATCTTTCGTAGATGAAAAGATTCAAAATTTTAGTGAAATTTCAGATCGCCTGCTAAAAATTAATATTCATTCGGCTTTTACAATCATTCGATATTGCCTTTTCGTTCCCAAATTTACGCATGTCTTGAGATCTTCGCCGCTTTGGAAAAATATAAAATCTTTAGAAAAAATGGACCAAATTATTAAAAATACACTAAAAGAAATATTAAATGTGGATTTGAACGACCGAGCCTGGCTACAAGCGTCTCTTCCTGTACGTCTGGGTGGGCTCGGCGTTCGCAAAATTTCGGATGTTAGTTTACCGGCGTTCCTGTCCTCGGTGCACAGCACGGAAGATTTAACCAGGCAAATATTAGCACCTACACTGGTTAATTCGGAAGTGCTGTGTAAAACCGATGCCGTGAACGCCTGGAAAATGGCTTGTCCAAGCTCTGCTTTGCCTACCAACCCATTCTCCCAAAGGCAGTGGGACGGGCCGCTTTGCAACACGGTGAGAGAAAAACTTATTTTATCGTCTACAAGTGTTGCTGAGCGTGCTCGCTTGCTGGCTGTGGGAGAGTGGGAGTCTGGTCTTTGGCTTCAAGCGCTCCCGTCGTCCAATGTGGGCACAATGCTGGACGACACGACATTTCGCCTCGCCACTAGCCTCCGTTTAGGTGCTCCGTGTGTTTCTCCGCATCGTTGTCATTGTGGAGAAGCCGTCGATAGCCTCGGATACCATGGACTATCTTGCGGCAGAAGCGCGGGCCGAATGCCTCGTCACGCCTATCTTAATGACATCATCCGTCGCACTCTTGTCACCGCCGGAGTACCAGCCGTACTTGAACCCAATGGTTTGGTACGCGACGATGGGAAGAGGCCCGACGGTATGTCATTGATGCCTTGGAAGTTGGGTAGGCCTTTGGTATGGGACGCAACGTGCGTAGATACCCTTGCGCCATCACATCTTCCAAGTACAGCCAGCTGTGCCGGCGCTGCTGCTGCAAGCGCAGAATCCCTCAAGCGGCGAAAATACGGTAATTTAATAGGTAATTACGTATTTGAGCCGTTTGGGGTGGAGACGCTTGGTCCATGGGGTCCGAGCGCTCGTACTTTGTACAGAGAAATCGCCAAACGATTAATCGACGCTTCACGTGACCAGGCTGGGCTGTATTTCGGCCAGCGTATCAGCATTGCCATCCAGCGTGGCAATGCTGCCAGCCTTCTAGGCACGTTACCAATAGACAGCGATGCGGAGGAATTCTACGATGCCTAAACCTGTCTGTACTTATTTCTTTTTTATGTACCTATGTAAATAAACAGTTCCTTCGTTTTTTAATTAATTTGTACGTCAAGCGGAGCTAATACTTAGATTTCAATAAATTACATTATATAATAGCAATATCACATACTTAGCCATTGAATTTAATAGTAAAATATTTACAAAATTATTTTACTAAATATCTCTAAAGTTTACAATTACATCCTGTATCTGTTCCCTCTGGGTTTTTTTTTTTCATGCTTGTTGAGCATTGTCCTTTTCTTCTTTTTGTTTTAGTTTTGTTTTATTAAAAAGTCAGCAAAAAGTTGCAAATTAAAATAAATATGCAGGTTTTCAATGAATCTTTAATATTCTAATAATACAACGATTCTGAAATTCAAATATCGAACGTCAGTATCTAAATAGTGACGCGTTTGCAATTTAAATCGGATTATCGAATGGATTAGTCGTAGTGCGTATTCGACGCATACCAAACCGATTAAAGCATATACTTTGTTCCACAATACATTGTATATCGTCCTATATTTAAAAGAGTTTTTCTATCGGTACGGTTTTTTTATGGCATGAATAATACTTATAATCTGAACGCGCTTGAGAGCGGTAAGCTAAAATAAGAATTTTATTTCGCAATAGAAATGCACTGGCTCCCATAAAAAAATTGCGTTCCAAACAAGAATATACAGAAATAATTGTTTCGAAGTATTAGATATTCTGTCTGGATGAACAATTTCATACTCTCGCTATTTTAATTACTTGTTAAAACATTCCTTGATCACATTTAGGATATTATCAATTATTACGTATCGTTTGCCTCGTGCCTCGGATGGAACGTTGAGCTGTCGATCCCGGCTGTCAATCAAAAATCAAAATATATAAACATTAGAGAAAACGAGAAATAATTATTTCTCGTCTGCAAACCGAATAACCGAAACAAAAGTATATTTTGTTGCGTCGCTCGCTTTTGCAAGGTTCGTCGGTCGCATGGATTTTGATTAGCTCCCCCGCGACAGATATAGTCATAAATTGTCCGGGACACGATGACCGATATAAAAAAATATAACTCTCTTATTTGAGGGATCGTATCTTTACTGACAAATCATGGAAATCGATTCAATTGGTTGTTAGTAATGATGGTCGATAAATCTTTTAGTGTTAGTCGAGACAATGATGATTATTTTTCTATTGGGACGTTATTTGTCTTTGTCGAAAATGGTCATATAGTTTTTTATCATCGACTAGTTTCTGACCGCGAGGTTTTTGGATATCGAGACTTAAGTTAGCCCATGTATTTCTGATGTATAAGCTATATTACTAAAAAGTAGATGGTTCAGTTCAAAGTTTAATCAAAAACTGTTCAGAAGTATTTGCGCGGCAGAGTACCAAACTTACATCAATACTCATGTAATATCTAGATTAAATGGAAGTTACAGTATATGTATCGAAAGTTTGTATATAATGATATACATACATCTGTGAATGACCCGATGCTGAGAGCCGAATCGTGCTACCGTAGTTTGAAACACATGTTCTTGACATTAGATGGAGATGACGCGGCACTGCACGTGTTATGCCCCAATTAAGTTGGTACCTATAGTTAAAAATAATCCTAGTGATTTTGTTGTGCACGTCTTACCTTAGTTAAGACTACTAGGCTTGATTCCCATTGATTCAGGCACGCTGCAAACTGTGATATGTGGTACGAATTCAGATAATACGCAAAATAATTTTGTCAAAAGGCCATGCATAAAACAGGTTTCACCAGACATATAACGCACACTTATTCCAGCAAAATTTAAGAAATTATACATAATGTATTGGGTGTAATTCTGGATAAAATATACACATGTGTATTTAC
Source organism: Euclidia mi (assembly GCA_944739405.2). Taxonomy (NCBI): domain Eukaryota; kingdom Metazoa; phylum Arthropoda; class Insecta; order Lepidoptera; family Erebidae; genus Euclidia; species Euclidia mi. Next base: position 37,298,855 of record OX123191.2, read on the forward strand.
CTCCATTCTTGACTTTATAAATAATAATATGTGTTATAAATATAACTTGTATTACTTCTTTTATAAAATCAGGCTTATAAACAGCTTTTATCCACACTTTCATTTTACAATGTTGAGCTTATATTTCACTTAGCATTGTGAAACAACTCCCTCTTACAAACCGCGAATAAAGGGCCACGAAAAAAATATAAAAACTTTAAATACATCGTAGTTGTATTTAAAGTTGATTCTTAGCCCATTGAAATGAAAACGGGAGGTTTTATCAAAGCGTCCGTGGCTAGAGGTAGATACTCTGTAAAGAATTTCACCGTTGGATATTAAATATTAAAGGAAACCACGTCGACAGGGAAGCGAGTGGGAGAAAAGTGGAATAAATTAGGTTGGTTACCCACGTTTCGTTTCCACTTTAGTATTTTAAAGATTGGTGTGCCCTGTGTATTTTTTAAGTGTTTGATAGTGTGCATTTTTGCATACTTGTTTAAATTTTCGTGTTAAACAAAGATAGGTTTTCTCTTTGTAAATGGTCAATAACAGCTCAGTGTCTAGATTTAAGTTCTGCGTCTTATTTTGCAACGCGGAAATGATTATTATATTGCTCCTTACCCAAGATATATCTATGTATTATCATATTCTATAAGAACGCATTCTAATTGTAGAGGACGAGTCCATGCTAAAATTAAAATTGCTTTGCTTGAGCTTTGTTAAATATAAAAAGTATGCGATCGATAAGATATAATCCTTGTGTTTTATAAAATTATAAAAAAGTATGTTTTATAATACGCTTAGTAGCTTGCCATTGGAGAGGCAGTGGATTATGACAGGCAGATTATGATTATGATAAAAAAGAAATGAACTGATATGTCTAGCTGATATACGTAACTATAAACAAAAACTATTACCCCACTCCAACTATGCTAGTTATGTATGACTTAAAGTAAAACAGAACTCTTTTGTTCTGAGGGAACATCGTTGGCTTCATCATACAATATTATTTAGCGGGTCTTAGTCGCGATAATTTTTTTATTTCAAGGCATAAATACCTCTGTTATTCTCCTACGTTTCTACCGGCTTGCAACGGTTGTGGTCGCGGAGGGACTCTAAGACCCGCTAAATAATATTGTATGATGTATACAAATCGCGAAAGTTTAAAATCGATTATCGTTGGCTTCGTCATATAAATGTCTAAAATATATATGTGTTCTCGTAAAAAGAACATCAGCCTATACTTTCCTTTGAGTATAAGTGAGAATTTTTATTTTTATGCACTATTTTATTGCCCTGAGGCTAAAAAAGTTAAATACACCAATTTATATTAAAATAATTTCATGCAGCAAACTTTCACGGTTGTGGTGGCGTGCACTGATGGTTCTTTAGGTAGATATGTATCAAAACAAATTTTTAACGAGTTTTCTCATGATCATGTCTTCCTTTTACATTAACCAGAAATATATAGTACAAAATATGATGATGATGATGATATATTACAAAAGATCATTATTACCATATAAAACTAAGATTCAATATTTTCTCTGAATGATATCTATTTTACACAACATAAAAGACTAACCCGCATAAACCAAACAACTTCCCACGCAAAAAATAAGGATACTTGCAAGTAGTTTTTCGATATATGGGTAGTGGGAATTTACAAAAAATATTAACAATGGCTATTATTCTTTTCATTTTTCAACTTTGAATTTTTTTCTCTATCGCTCGTGACACATTTATTCCTAACTTACATAGTTTCGATTGAAACTATGGGCTAATGAGACAAGAGGTAGCCTATATGATAATCTGCTGTAACTATATTCATCAGCTTTTGCGTGAAAAAGTAACAAACATCCATCCATCCTCACAAATCACGTTTGTAAGAGCAGTGAGACGACATCCTTATTTTAGGACAAAAAATAAATGGAAAAATTTCGTAATTATTTTCTAGCTTTTATTTCTATATCCATTCTTTATAATAGGTAAATCATAATGTCGTAAGTAACGGTAACTTCCGAATAATCCATCCGAGGGGACCACTAAAATCACTACGCAACCCATGCAATGAAACAGTAAGTTGTACCCCTAAAAGTATGAAGGCAAAGCTACAAAGTCCATTTTATAAAAAAGTCATGCCATCGATCGCTTAAATGAAATAGCTTCCAAATGTAAATAGAGTTTCGGTCGAGTGAACCGGAATGGTGAACTCGTTACTGAAAGCATTCAACTGTGACAATACTATGATACCCCTCATCCTACAATTTATCATTCAGGTTAATGAAAGGGTAACGATCAAAGCGTGCTGATAGAAAATGATAAGGAAAGTAAATATTGCTTTAATATGAAATTCGTCTACTAAGATAATCTACATATTGAAGCCCGACATGGGGCGCAACTACTTATCATTCAAGTAAATGAAAAGTTAGCGCTCGAAGCTTATTGTTAGATAACTAATTCAGAAACTTATACTATGATGACAAAGTAAATAAAATTGCATTTGCCAAGATAACCTTTGTGATTAAATATAATTATTGGCGCCCAACGTGGGATTAATGACTGCACGTATTGCGTAGTGGTTCAAGAGGTCGCCTCGCCACTTGGCTCTGCTTCGAGTGTCGTAAGTTCGATTCCCACAGAAGGAAATACTTTGTGAGATCCTTAATTGTTGTTTTGAATCTGAGTTTTCTTTGAGCTCGTTACGTCCATTGTGAGAAAGGATTTATTCCTGGAGCCATTAAAATACAAATAAAAAGGAAACAAACAAGTGGAAACAATAATGTTATGAAATGCTGCTCAGCGTTATCTGGCTATTAATGTGATTTAATTTCGAAAAACTTACCACCACAGCGCTATAGTGCCAATCATCCTCAAAATATAAAAAGGATTACCAGTTTTCTCCACAACAAAATTAAACAAACACCTCCATAATATAAGCTTATTGAAGTGACGATATTTCCACGCGACTGTCCATTTTATCGAATTGAATGTTCAACAGTCTATAACAGCGAAATATATTGCATGTGTAGAGTTCTACAACAATTTGGATAATATTGGACGGTGAACATTCACATACAACTCGTAAAATTCCCTTTATTGCTTTTATTCTCACCGATATTAGCGCCAGTAACAATATTTTGGTCACATTTCGCTTTTATATAGTAGTGAGAGTTAAATAGTAGATAACCGTAGTCTGGTACAACGCCAAAGCAATAGGGTTAATATGATATAGTCGTTATTAGCTTAATTATTACATGAGAAGCTTGTTCTTTGTTATAATAAAGTAATGACTTCAAGGTGTCAGTATAAAATAGGTTGGTTCAAAGCATGTGTGATTATGATAGAGAACTAGAAGATGGCCACCATTTTTAGGGTTCCGTACCTAAAAGGTAAAAATCGGAACCCTATTACTAAGCCTCCGCTGTCTGTCTGTCTGTCTGTCTGTCTGTCTGTCTGTCTGTCTGTCACCAGGCTGTATCTCATAAACCGTGATAGCTAGAAAGCTGAAATTTTCACAAATTATGTATTTCGGTTGCCGCTATAACAACAAATACTAAAAATAAAAAAAATCAGAATATTAAGGGGGGGTCCCATACAATAAACGTGTTTTTTTTCGTATTTTTGCTCAAAATTACTAACGGTAACAGGTAGACGCTTAAAATTTTCACGGAATATGTAGTTGTATATTACCTTTAATAAATAAATAATTAAATTAAAAAAAGTAAATAATAAAGGGGGGCTCCCATACAACAAACGTAATTTTTAAGCAATTTGTTACTCGATCTTAATAAACAAGTAGAAACTTAAAAAATATTTAAGTATATATACAATAAACGTGATTTTCTTTTATAGATGATGGTACGGAACCCTTCGTGCGCGAGTCCGACTCGCACTTGCCCAATTTTTATTTTATAACTTAACTGCTTCTACCCGACTCCGTGAGCACTTTGAGAAATCCCTTCTTAGTGCACCTCTACGCTCCACAAGAGTATTGTAAGTTTCAGATTTTTGCGCCCAATAGTTTCGGCTGTGCGTTGTCTGTTAAGCAGGTAGTAACGGAAGGATTTTAAATATATAGATTTAATATATGCCAATATGCCAACCCTATCAGAGACGCGACTACGTATCAGTATATCGATTAAAATATTCGCATTATTACATTTCGATCGGTGCGAAAAATTTCTGGAATTTCTTACATCAGTTCCCCTTTCACCCTTCCTTTCTATAAGAAAGCAGAAATACTGTAAAACTTTAATATAAGGCAATATAAATGTGGAATAAGATACTATTCTTTCAACCATGCAATTTACGGCCAAGTTCTGTTTGAGCAGTGCAGATTATACATTTTATCATGGCTGGAAATTGTTTATTATATTTTATTTTATCTTGTCTTTGAAACAATTCCCAATAGTTATGAATTGATCGACCAAATAAATATTAGCTTTTTTAACCAACGTGCATTTCAATTTTGATTATTTGAACTAACCTAATATTGCAACTTCGAGCCTGGTACTAGCTTTTAAAAAGAGTTCCCCCCAGGTTCTGTTCGTAGGCTATCCTGCATCTAGTGTTATTTTTAACCTCAGTAAATAAATGAATTTGATATCAACTTTTTGTATAAAAAATTTAATCAATTGATTAGGCAACAGGCTGATTTTGCAACAGTCACTTACGTGGTTAAAAGGAATTGTAGGTTCCATTTTTCATCGCATTTGTTTCACTCCAACTGTTTGAAATTCTCCTAGCGGTATGGGCCCGTCACTCAGTTACAGAGAAGGGGTACCTAAAAGGGGTAAGAAAAAAACAAAACACAGGGGAAAACATCTGAGGCGTGTAAAATTTTGTAAGCTTTGATTTTTAACACAACCTGTCGTGAACAAGCAATCTTCGCAATAACAACACCCCGTAAGTTATGATCTTTCACGGATGGATTCCAACTGTTGAGAAAGTAAAACATTTTCTTTTGGTAGTGTTTTGCTACTTGATTTGTTGGCGAAAGTATTGTGTTTAGTTATTTCCTTAAGTTATTTCTTATATAACGCGACCTATTAAAAATCTATACATATTATAAAATTAATTCCTCAGCCGAGCTGCCCGTCTGTACGAACACGATAAACTCACAAATCACCAAATTACTTTTTGTACGGTTTTCACCATTATCATCCTCCTAGCGTTATCCCAGTTTTAGCCTGGGGTCCACTAGTTTAACCAGATTTGGCTGAATATTAGATTTTCCACAGAGCGAATGCCTATTTGCCCTCCGTAACCCGAAGGGATAGCCATATTCCATGGTTTAGACTAGTGTCAGTTTAGCCGAAAATTTTCACGATCTTTCTAGCGAACACACTAATCAGCAAAAACATCAAAGCAAAATGACTGTCAATTCGCTAGAATGCTCGCCAGAACGTTCGTAAGAATGCTCGCTTAAGCGCACTCATTTTTTTTACTGTTTTGTAACATTCGCAAGACTGGTTTTTACAGGTGAATGCTCAAATATATGTGCAACATTAGAAGCACGTACACATAAAAATGCTCTTCTAATAGGTACTTAACTTAACAACACTACTACTGCAAAAGTGCTCATTGATATTACTTTCAGACTTATTTATCTACCTCGGCCGTCGTTTGAAAACCACTCTTATAAATAAACTCAGTAATATACATCACTGTCTAAACAGTTATGGTGTCTGGATGGTTTCGGTTCGAAATACATACATACATAGACTCACGCCTGTTTCCCGAAGGGGTAGGCAGAGACTACCGAACGCCATTTGCAGCGATCCTAACATATCTCTCTTGTTTCATTCACTCCCATAAAATTGCTCATACATGCTCTTCGGTTAAGGGTACTTCTAACCTGTCCTTTTTTAGGATGTTTCCAATCTGGTCAGAGAATGTCCGTCTAGGTCTTCACCTTCCTCCTGTCCCATTTACACTTGACTTATATAACTTCTTGGTCAGTCTTTCGTCATCCATCGTCTCCATGTATAAAAACCATCTTAGCATACCTTTTTCAATGGTTGTCACTACATCTTCTTTTACCCCCACAACACTCTCTTTAATAACTGCATGTATTTATATTATATGAAATATCCATTGTTTCAAGCGCGTCGCTTTGACCAAAGTGGTTTGGATTCTTGACTTGAGTCATATGTTTTTTCTTTTATTTCAATTATACGTATAATTTTGCATATGGAGGCAGCAATAATCTAGAATAGATACCTACTAACAGAGGTGCACTTTAAGATGTCGGTAGTCGTAAAGGTATTTGACAGTTATTAAGGGCAGTAATAGTATATAGGTATATTGGATACACTGACACTCGCTGTGCCTTTGGATTATGGCAGTCGCTCTGTGGAAAAGCTAATATTTAGTTAGACTAGAAAGCGGACCCTGCACAACGGCAATCTTGAATGCAACCGAAATAGAGCTAGGGCGATGATGACTTGTAAAAAAACATTTTATTATATTACACACTAATACTTTAATTGTATTTGTGTATAACTGTAACTGTAAAATAAGTTTGTCTGTAAGTTTGTTTATCTACTTTTATGGCAAAACCGTTGCATCGTTTGAATGAAACGTAGGAAGATTTTAAACTCTATGTATTACTCTATTTATTGCAATTCACAAGGTTAACAGGGATTTACTTGCAATTAAAACTTGGTCAGACAAGTTTGGCTTGTCTGTAAACCCCAACAAATGCCAAGCCATTATTATTGGCAACCAATGGTCAATCACAAGATTAGACATAACAACTCTGCCTACGCTAATGTACGATAAGACCGCTATAAATTTCTGTCCAGTGGTCAAGAACCTTGGTTTACACATGGATTGCACTTTGAGTTGGCGAAACCAAGTAACTCAAGTCAGTCAGAAAATTACCGGTACCCTACGTGCTCTAAATCGCTTAAGGAACTTCCTTCCACCCAAGACCAAGACTATGCTTGTGCAAACTTTGGTTTTCCCGTTGATCGTCTATGGTGATGTATGCTACTATGACCTGAATGCAGAACTTCTCAACAAACTGGATCGTCTTCTTAATAACTGCATTCGATTTATTTTTAATCTTCGCAAGTATGGTCATGTATCTACTTATCGTTCTCAGTTGAAGTGGCTTCCTATTCGTCAAAGACGCAGTATGCGTGCCCTCACTACTCTTTACTCTATCCTTATGTCTCCCAATTCCCCAAAATACCTTAGTTCTTATTTTCAATACTTGAACGTTCCAACCATGATCGAGACCTTCGTTCTTCCCATAATCTTCTCTTACTTTGTCCTTCCCATACTGCCGCTTTAATTCACTCTTCCTTTCCCATTCAGGCAATCCTTCTTTGGAATGCCCTTCCTTTAGAAATCAGGATGTCTACTACAAAGGATAGCTTTAAATTAAGAGTAAAACAGCTGTTATTGGATAAGTTGGCAGAAGAATCTGAATAATTTGTATATGTATATAAATATATAGATATTTATGTATATAATTATATATTTAATATTGTTATTCTTAGATTTGTATAGATTAGATATAATTATTATTTATTTTATATAATTATTTTATAATCTTGTAGTATCAAATGTATGTATGTATTTTAAACTATGTATATGTGTACTAGATCTATGCTAAAAAGGTCCTTCTTCACATAATTCTGGAATACACCTACTTTTAATCTCTGCACCACTCTAAGGTAGACTGGGAGAGAATGCCTACGGCATTAAGTCCGCGTTTATACGCTCCGTGTATATAAAGATTTTTTAAATAAATAAATATTAAAATAAACACTCGTTTGTATGTATAGAATGTTCAAAGTATGCGGGACTTAGTACTTTTCGGAAGGCCGAATCGAGTCGTTATCCAAAGTTGGATTATGCCAAAGATGGAAGTAAATTAACATTCAAAGATGTAGTGCATGGTTTGAATGATAGAATCGTCATTGAGAACTGTGCCGAGTGTTATGGGTTCGATTCTCTCCTGAGACTAATGTCTGTGTGATCAAAATATTAAAGGGCTAGACGCTATTTTTTGCGAAGTAAAAAGAAAATGAATTTGAATGTAATAAGCGTAGTAAATGGTGTTATAGAAGCCGACATAGGTAGATTTACAAGTAAAAAAATTGTGGTGTTAATTGTAACTTAAAACAAAAATAAATAATCCGAACGAAACCGCGGCAAACGACTTGTAAATCATAAACATAAATTAGTCTATTCTACCCGGAATATACCAATGTATGAATCTTAACTAAATATTAAATGAAAAATGCGTACAAATTCTTCAAGACCAAATTCTAAAGACGCTTCACAGTAAAAAAATAAAAAGAAATATAATTCCACGAGCGATATTTTCCACCGCATATTTTCCTCAAATTGTACTTTTAAGAAAACCTGTTTGTCCCTAAGAATAATTTGTCATTCCGGAAAACGTCCTTTCATAGTTAATAACTTGCCGTTGGTTTTCGTCCTTGTAGATAGTGAAAGCGTCAATTATCAGAGTAAAATTTTAGGCGAAATTTCTTTGTGGTAAAATACGTGGCTCAGGTATGGAATATTTTCATCAATAGCAGCCCTTTGTTTTGGTTTCATGCCTGTCGTGTTTGTCAAATGCTTATTAGCTTCAAAGGATGTTAGTAGTTTAAATTTTCGCCTTGGTACAGAGGTGTTATATTAATAATCTATGTATGTAACGCGTCTGAATCGCGTAATGTTACTACTATTGTAAACGAGGAAGTGTATGTGGATGCAACTCGCACTTGGCCAGAATGGTAAACTCTCTTCTATATGAAGGGTTAGGTCATAACCCTCCTTGTGGTGAGAGGAGACCCTTACCTAGCAGTGAGACAGTTTATACGCAGGGCTGCTATTGGTCTGTATATACACATAAAATTTCGTTACTGACTGACTGACTGACAGACAAGCTACAACCAAAACTATTGGGCGCAAGAAGCTGAAATTTGGCATGTATATTTTGCGAGGAGCGTAGGGATTCACTAAAAAGGGATTTACTGAAATACCCACGAGATCAGGAATTAACGGTTAAATTAAAAGTAATATGCGGGCGTTCCTGCGGGCATTCTCTAGTCTTACATATGAATTCACATATAATTATATCGCCGTCCCCAACGAATAACATCGTAATCAAAAAAGTAAAATTTTACAGGAAAAATAAAAAACCGTTTTTTGATTATAACTTCTTATCAGTTTTACAAAGCAAACTCGTTGACATACCAATAGATAGGTATTTTTTTGTTGTGTAAAGAGGTGTAACTTAAAAAAATATTAGTTTTACAACCATAAAAATATAATCAAAAAATCATATTACCAAAATGTAAACACAATTTTCAAACCGTAATGCAACAGTACGATTTTATTCGAGTAAATTGTTGACAGTGACCTATACAGCAATAGTTAATTGCGATCGTCATGACTGTAATGTAGCGGGGTTGATTGTAATGATAACTTATTATTACCATATTAATCATAGCTCAACACGATATATTGTGGTAACAGTAAATTGGTTAACATTAATATTCCATAGCAAAAGGAATGGTAATATACTTTACCGAATTAAGTTATATTTATTGTACCCGAATAAAATTGTAATTACAGTTTACTGGAAAAAGGATAACTTCAAGAGGTCAGTATTGGTTCATTATGATGATATTCGTAACAAAAAATCGTATTTATTTATATACGAATAGTACAGGTAAATTCATTACAAAATGTCTAACTTGAAAAGTAATCGTACGAATCACGTGAAAAAAATCCACAAGGTGTAATCGCACCTCTAGAACAATAATTCCCCATAAAAGCACTTCTATCGCAATAGTTGATTACGATATTATTCGCTGGGGACGGCGATATGCAAATTAACATTAATTCAAAACAGCCTTAAATATCCAACGTGTTTCCGTTAACACATAAGATTTATAATCACCAGTCACGCTGACGTGTCTGCAAACTTAGCGGTCGCGTGTTACCGTCACGTCGTACGTTAACTTTGTTATGTACGTACTTGTTGATTTACATTCCATTGAAGAACTAATAGGTACAACACAGCTCGATATGAAGGAGTTTACTACACAAAACTAGACAAAACACGACATTTTGAATGGTTAATTGGTGTTAATGGTTGGTTTTGAGGTGGTAATAGCATTTGCTACGTTTTTTGGTGTATGTGGTAATTATGTGGCAATTGAATTGTTAATTATCGCTTGTGCCGTGGCTCGGAGAGCACATTAAGCCGTCTGCCCCGGCTATCATGACGATCTTTGACAGTCGAAATAGGGAGTTAGTACCTCTGCTCTGAATAAACTGACACTAGTCTAAACCATGGAATACCACTATCTATTTGGGTTGCGGAGGTCAGTTAGACAGACGCTCTGTGGAAGAGCTTATACTCGGCCAAATCCGGTTAGACTAGTAAGCGAACTCCAGGTTGAAACTGGGATAACGCTATGGGGAAAAGCATGCAGCCAACTATGGTGGCAAAGTTTATAGACCACATAATGGCATGACGAATCTTGTCTTGAAATATAAATCGTTCGGAAGGAGATGTATCTGCAGAAGTACGGTAGCGCTGAATAATATCACAAAAACAGTCAAAGCTATTACAAACTAATGTTAGAAAAAATAAATAGAGTACCTAAGTGTTAGCTATGAGCCCTACAAACGGCAGAGGATGGATGGATGGATAAATTAAGAAACTTTTCAGTAATATAGCTTATACGACGCAATAGTACATAAGTTACCTTTCGTAGTTCTATGGAGGATTTACTAATTCATACATTCTTTGTAAACCCGCTTGCATCTAAGTTTTCACATTGGAACCTGGGGTTTGCCTTCGAGTCCAGACATGGCAGGTTTTTAGCTTTCCCACAGAGCAATTGCCGTCTAGCCACCGCAACCCAAACGGATAACGATGTTGAACGTCTCAGATCAGTATCAAGTTATTCAAGCAGTACTTCTTGAATAAAGGAGAATGACCAAAAGTGGTCTAGGAATGTTTCATGTAACAAAACCAAAATAATATAGAAATTATTTTCTTATTTTTGACTTCAGGAATTTTATATTCGTATCCGGAATTATGACTTAAAAATAAACAGTAAATAAAAAATAGCTACGCAACTACGCATTATTTCCGTATTTAAAAGTCTTATGTATTGACGTTCCGTTCTCTCCATTTGTACGAACTATGTAAGTATGAGCCTTTAGAAAAAAACTTCGCAAGAATGATATGAAATTCATAAATAAATAAATAGTCAGTTACATAATTACGTTTTAAAATATGTATATTTAATTTATATTTTATAGCTTTGCTATAATAATAATAATTATTATTTTTGTGTTCCGTCTCACGCAGTCTGTTAAGCAAGATGACAACCGGCGTCTGCGAGTTCTGCGACCGGCACCGATCGGCCATTACTGTTTATGTGTTGATTGAGAATATTCATTGCGATAAACTCTCCATATAAATAGTAATACTTACGAAATTCCGTTTGAGTGTTTATTTTAAATAACTTAGCGTGCGTTTCATATAACTTACGACAGGACGTTCTTATATTTAGTTACCGTTTTATGTGTTGTGTATGAACTCTTCGAGTCTACCAGTAATCATGTCGATGCGTGATCCTGATCAACCAATACCCGTTGTAATGCGGAGAAGCCGATGTGTCAATTGTTCGCTTTTGATACCCAGAAATCACCAGGAGCATTCTTTGCAACAAGCGTCTACGTCAATGATTACCATATTACGATCTTGGATAACTCCTACCGAGGTAAGTTTCATTCCTACTTCTTGACTAACAGATATGCTAGCATCTTGTACTTTTGACTAACGTCCTATCACACTATAACACAAGTCACTATGATTAGTGAAGAAATGTTAATTACACAGGTATTTAATATCGTTAGTGAGTAAATTGTTTGAAATAGAATTAGTTTTTATTATAAGTCAAATCGATTAGATCGATTGAGTAACATTTTGTTTAGTCTATTGAAAATTTCTGACAATGGTCACACTGAACTGTCAATCTTTTTTCGTTCATTGTCGTTTCCCGCGGTCAGCGAAAAAACCTAGCTCTGGATAGATTTCGTGTTGTGAGCGTTTTGATCTTGTTTTTAGAACCCGTTTGATTGCCACTTCCTTGATCAATAACTGGCACCGGTTAATTGTGATAAAAATAGTATTTTAACGAACATTGTAAAACTTGAGTGAATCCGATGCACGTGGTTGGTGCCGGAAGAATTTGCTGATTGAAGACGCTGCGTGGAGTCTGGTAAAGTAAAGATAATTCACTTGCTAATATTGGCCAATTTTAGTCTCGTGTGTGTCTAACTTGCCTCCAGGACTCCACTCAAGAACATCACCAGGAGCTATAAGGTAAAATCTTCTTATAACTACTTTATAATTTGTCATAGCTGAGAATCTCAGCAATATGTGTCAGACATTTGATTACTTTAGGACAACTGGATGAATATAAATTAGCTTCCACTGTGCTTACAACCAATTCCCGGTGGGCCTACGGTAATTCTAGACATAATTTTTTTGGTGCAGAGCTGTAGTTGAAATTTAGCCGCTGTTGCATTACTGAGTATAAACTCAGATTGGTATGAGCTTGTATCTTATCACCTTGTAGACAGTATTGTAGTGTTTGTCAGGTCAGTTATTGTCTAAAATACATAATATTTAATTGTATAAGTTGACCTAGATAATTAGAAACACATTGTCACATAACCTCAATCAGTAATTGTTGATTTGTATTGTTGGAAAATCTAACTTAAATTTGTTGTTGCATTAATAAGTTAGTTTGTTTGGATACATAACAGCTGTATGTATCAATAAATTTAGTAAATTTAGTTTATTGCATGTATTCATAAACATTGTAATAATCAAACTTGACCTTGCCACTTGGGCGGGTCACATAAATAAACCTTGTTTTGTTATAATATAGATAATATTGCTAGGTAACACATATTCTGTGCTTACTTACTATTGTATATCTCAAATCACACAGCCAGTCTGTCTGTTGCAAATAACTAATTAATTAATTTGAAGTTTCAACTTTTAATTTGTTATAAGTTATAACTTTGATAACTTTTGTGTTTGATTCTTCAATATATTGAAACTATTAATTTTGTTGGACAGTAGATACCTGTCACTTGCCTGCACTTGCAGTAAACAGGCTAATACTTTGTTGGTTTCAAAGAATTGAGAAAAATTAAGTTTTGATTGTTAATATTGTTTAACGCTTGTCCGGGCTCTTTGAATTTTGATTATGTCAGCTATCAAGGACTTGCGTGCGGCTGCTGGTGCTATTGCATCAGATTTGCGCTGGTTTGCCTCGGCCAATGCTTTAGTGAACCGGCCTGATCGCCAGCAGGCCTTACTTCAGAGGTACGAGCGGATTGATGATCGCCTGGCAAGTGTGGAACAGCAATTCCGCACTTTCAGCACTTGCTGTCTTGAAGTGTCAATCAATGATTTCACCGCTGACCAGCGAAATAAGGTCAGCGAAGACTATGCCCAGGTCTTAGACCTGTATGATGCTGTCTCCAATACTGCGAGACAACTAGTTGCCGATAGGGAAGGGCAACCCGGCCTGAAGCAGGAGCTTCCTAGGTCAGCACCAGGGCTGGTGAGTAGGCTCCCTACCTTGGACCTCCCCCATTTTGATGGCTGCCTAGGAAGCTACCTGGGCTTCATTAATTTGTTCGACAGCCTAGTCAATGATAGGGCTGACCTTCGGCCGGCACAAAAGTTGGCCTATCTAATGTCGGTTCTGGATGGGGAGGCTAAGGGCCTCATCCAGCATCTGCCCGTGTCTGACGAGGCGTACCAGACGGCTCGGGACCTAATCACCCGTAGGTACCATAATAAGCGTGGCCTCGCCGACACGCACATTGAGCAGATTTTGGGCTTGCCGACGCTCACCCGGGTCTCTGGGTTGCGCACCCAACTGTTGAACCCGCTTTTGGTGGCCATCAACGCACTTAAGTGCCTTGACCTGCCCGTGGACCAATGGTCCTATCTATTGGTGCACATTGTGCTGAAGAAGCTGCCTGCCGACCTGAGGTCGCGTTTTGAACAGCGCTTTGGTGGGGATAGCGCGACCCATCTGCCCCCCTTTGCTGACCTGGAGAAGTTCCTGGAGGATGAGTGCCGGGTCTTGGACAACTCCGGTGGTGACACGCCGGCTAAGTCGCAGCCGCCCAAGGTCAAGGAGCAGGCTCGCGTTCACACCCGAGCCAGTGTTGACCGGCGCCCTCCTCGCTTTGCAGTCACGCAGAGCCCAGTGGAGTGCTCCTACTGCAAGGTCACGGGGCACAGAACGGCCAGTTGTAGGGCATTCTTGGACCTGCATGTCGCCTCTCGTAGGCGCATCGCGAATGCCCGCCGCCTTTGCTTCTCTTGTTTGGGGTCCCACTACCAGCGAGACTGCCCAAATTCTCGCCCCTGTCCTCACTGTGGAGGACAGCATTTGGACATTCTCTGCATGAATGCCAGAGAGGTAGGCCGCTTGTCTTACCAGCCGACGCCGCGCACGGGCGGGTGTCTTGAAGGTGGCAGCCGAGGCTCACCGGCGCGTAGCCGAGAGTCGCCTCGCTCAATTGATCGCCACTCACCCCGCTTGGAGAACCGTAGCGTGCGCACGCCTCCTTTCTCTCGCGCACCTGAATGTGCGACCGCCCAGCGTCACCAGCACCATGACTGCTGCCCCAGGTATTCCCCTCCTTTGGCGGAGCGTCCCCGCCTTGACTCGCGCCCACCTCGTTTTGGGCGGGTGCGTCACTATGACCCCCCACAGATGGCACGCGGATCGAGTCATCGCGCCTTTGAGGACTTCAAGCCGCACCCTCGCTTTGACTTGCCTGGTCCTGGCCAACGGTCGCCGCCCAGGCAACAATAGGTAATTAACTCCTGCCCTATAACGCCAACCTCCCCCATTGAGACCGTTATCCTACCAACGGTTGCTGTTAGGGTCTGGGGACCCACGGGGACCTCTGTTGTTGTCCGTGCTATATTGGACACAGGTTCACAAGGTTGCATTGTTTCCACTTATTTGGTAGGGCAGGTTAAATTAAATATGGGCTCTTTTCCAAATTGTATACGGGGCATAGGTGACGTAGCCTCTAATGTTGAAGGGCAAGTTAAGGTTTTGTTTGGCCCTGTTGAATCTTCACACCCGAGGATTAGAACCTCGGCTATTGTGCTGAAGAATATTTTGGGCATGCATCCACAGAAACAGCTACCTGCTGCTGTGGTGAATTTGACATCGGGATTGGAACTGGCAGACCCCAAATTTGACACACCGGGACAAATCGACTTGTTGATTGGCTCTGATGTCCTCGGTGGAATTTTGATTGGTGGGAAACGGGTCTTGGTGCCTAATGGTTTGACTGCCATCCCGACCATGTTTGGATTTGCTTTGATGGGACCTGTACCTAGGGACCCCCCTCCACCCGAACTTGATAATTTGTTGGCTGTAGGCTCTGCTCTCTCTGATGCGGTTCAGAGGTTTTGGGAGATAGAGGAGCCCCCTCAAGCTGCCCGTTTGAATCCAGAACATGAGGAGTGCGAGCTGTTCTTCCAGAACAACACTGGTCGACTCCGTTCTGGTCGGATTATTACGAGGCTACCCTTCCTGTCTGTTCGGCCTCCGCTTGGTGAGTCACGACCTTTAGCCGAAAAGAGGTTGTTGGCCATGGAGCGCCGCATGGGTCGTGATCCGGAGCTCAGACAGAAGTACATTGAGTTCATGAGGGAATATGAACAGTTGGGACACATGTCTGTGTCAAATTTGGATTGGCGTTCGGTGGAGCATTACTTTCTCCCGCATCATGCGGTATTGAAGCCATCGACTGGCAAGCTGCGCACAGTGTTTGATGGTTCTGCGCAGACTTCAACAGGCGTATCCTTGAACCAGTGCTTGCATTCTGGTCCCAAGTTAGTCAAGGACCTTTGTGACGTCATCACCAGCTTCCGACGACATCAGGTTGTCTTCGTGGCCGACATAAAAATGATGTTCAGGCAGACGATTATCCACCCTGATGACCGTCGCTTCCAACTGATCCTTTGGAGAGAGTCTCCTCGTGATCCCATGGTCGTCTACGAGCTCAATACCAATACGTACGGGTTAAGGTCTAGCCCCTATTTGGCAATACGTTCTCTTTGGGAGCTCGCAGACCGCGAAGGCTTACGCTTCCCAAGAGCCTCCGCCATCTTGAAAGACGATATTTACGTCGATGACATTTGCTCGGGCGCCTCCACAGCGGACGAGGCGATCCTCCTGCGGGACGAATTGATAGGTATTTTGGCTTCCGCTGGTTATGAGTTGCGCAAATGGATTTCCAACTCACCAGCGCTTTTGGAAGGCTTGCCAGAGGATCATCAGCAGGATCCACATTTGTTTGAGATTGTTGACAACCCCGCCATGATGGCTGTTCTCGGCGTTCAGTACAGACCAGTCCAAGACATCTTTACATATAACGTAGACTTGAAATTGCCGTGTTCTTGGACTAAACGTCTCGTATTGTCTACTGTCGCCAGAACCTTTGATCCGAACGGTTGGATCTGTCCAATTATATTTTGGGCAAAATGCTTCTTGCAGAAGCTTTGGACAGCAGGATTGACCTGGGACGAACCTCTGCACGGCACTCTTGTTGAGGAATGGACCTCTTTTGTATCCTCGCTTCCTGCCGTCAATGAGATCTCCTTGCCTCGTCCCATCCTTCCTCCCGGGAAGTACAAGGCCACCCTTCACGGGTTTTGTGATGCTTCGGAACGTGGTCACGCCGCCGTGGTGTACTTGCGCACAGTTAGTGCCTCAGGTCAGGTGAGGGTTTCCCTGATCATGGCAAAGAGCAAGGTGGCACCCCTTCGGACATCTCTGACCATTCCAAAATTGGAGCTCTCGGGAGCAGCCCTACTTGTACGCTTGTTGAACCACGTGTCCAGTACTTTGGGTAAAAGCATTTGCATTAATGGGACCTACGCCTGGACAGACAGCCAAATTGTTCTTTGTTGGTTGAAGGCTTCGGTCCACACTTTGGAGGTATTTGTTGCTAATCGCGTTTCCCAAATCCAGAAATCCGAAGTCAAGCTTGTTTGGAGACACGTGCCAGGTGAGCTCAACCCCGCTGATTGTGCCTCGCGCGGATGCTTGACGCCTAGTTTGATAGGTCATTCGCTGTGGTGGGGTCCGGAATGGTTGAGTCGACCAGAAATTGATTGGCCTCGAACGCCAGTTTTGAATACTTCTAATTTGCCGGGTCTACGAACACTCGCTCTTGAGAAGGTAGAATGCGCCTTCGACTCCGATTTCCTGTTGAATCGTTACAGCTCCCTCGACAAGTTGTTAGGTGTTACTGCTTGGATAAAGCGTTTTGTTTTTAATTTTAGGCACCCACAACTGAAACGACTGACACCGTTTCTCTCACCACAGGAACGACAGGAGTCCCTCACCTTTTGGGTTCGTTCTGTGCAATTGGCGCATTTTGAAAGGGAGATTGCTATCCTCAAGTCGGGGAAATCGAAATTGTCGGGAGCTGTATCTAAATTGAACCCCTTTTTGGACGAAACGGGTCTCTTGCGCGTTGGAGGGCGTCTCAAGAACGCCAACCTCTCTTACGGGGCTCGTCACCCCCTTTTGTTACCTAAGGACGGTCATTTGGTACGCTTGTTGGTAACTGACCGTCACCTTAAAAATTCGCATGCTGGTTGTAATGCCTTGTTGGCCATTTTGCAACGCGAATTTTGGATCTTGTCTGCCCGAAGAATTATTCGGAGTGTAGTCTTTCGCTGCATCCCTTGCTATAAGCTCAAGGCTTCTACCATGCAGCCCTTGATGGGAGACTTACCGGCAGATCGCGTAACTGAGAGCAGGACGTTTGACGGTGTTGGCACGGACTTCGCAGGTCCCTTTTTGGTGAAAACGTCGACACTTCGAAACAGCAAGACTGTTAAGGCCTACTTGTGTGTTTTTGTTTGTCTCTCCACAAAGGCCGTACACCTAGAACTGGTCTCCTCGCTTACGACCGAGGCGTTTGTAGCCACATTTGACAGATTTGTATCCCGCAGAGGGATGCCTTCCTTGATCCGTTCTGACTGCGGCACTAACTTCAAGGGCACCTATAATTATTTGAATGATGTTGTTAATTTCCTTGAAACCAACAAAGCTGATATAGGTGATAGGCTTGCCCGACGTGGGATAAATTGGTTGTTTTCCCCACCAAATTGTCCACACTGGGGTGGTATATTTGAGGCCGCCGTAAAATCGGCCAAAACACACTTGCGCAGGACAATCGGTGAATCTGTCCTTACATTTGAGGAACTCGCAACTGTGTTTTGTAAGATTGAGGCCGTTTTGAACTCTCGGCCATTGTGCCCGATCTCCTCAGATCCGAATGATTTGGAGGCCCTTACGCCGGGCCATTTTTTGATTGGTCGCCCACTTGTCGCCTTGCCTGAGTACCCCTACATTGATACGAGACCTGGTCGTCTCTCGCGCTTTGAATTGGTACGCCAGATTACTCAGAGCTTTTGGAAACGCTGGAATTTGGAATATTTGCACATACTCCAGCAACGCGTTAAGTGGACCGACAAGACCGATCCACCCAAGATTGGTGACCTCGTTTTGATCAAGGAGGCTAACCTTCCGCCACTCAGATGGCGCAGGGGGCGCATCCTTCATTTGGTAACTGGGGCTGATGGAGTTTCCCGATTTGCTGAGGTCTTGGTGGACGGTTCGATTCTGAGGAGAGCGGTTGCAACATTGTCACGTCTACCAACCGATTAGCGGACCGGTAGGCCGGTCCGGGGCGGGTGGATGTTTGAAATAGAATTAGTTTTTATTATAAGTCAAATCGATTAGATCGATTGAGTAACATTTTGTTTAGTCTATTGAAAATTTCTGACAATGGTCACACTGAACTGTCAATCTTTTTTCGTTCATTGTCGTTGCCCGCGGTCAGCGAAAAAACCTAGCTCTGGATAGATTTCGTGTTGTGAGCGTTTTGATCTTGTTTTTAGAACCCGTTTGATTGCCACTTCCTTGATCAATAACTGGCACCGGTTAATTGTGATAAAAATAGTATTTTAACGAACATTGTAAAACTTGAGTGAATCCGATGCACGTGGTTGGTGCCGGAAGAATTTGCTGATTGAAGACGCTGCGTGGAGTCTGGTAAAGTAAAGATAATTCACTTGCTAATATTGGCCAATTTTAGTCTCGTGTGTGTCTAACTTGCCTCCAGGACTCCACTCAAGAACATCACCAGGAGCTATAAGGTAAAATCTTCTTATAACTACTTTATAATTTGTCATAGCTGAGAATCTCAGCAATATGTGTCAGACATTTGATTACTTTAGGACAACTGGATGAATATAAATTAGCTTCCACTGTGCTTACAACCAATTCCCGGTGGGCCTACGGTAATTCTAGACATAAATCGTTAATAAATCAAACATTATGTACCTATTATTTCATGGTCAGAGCGCCATCTCATTAACGGCCGGTCTCAATAACCTACCAATGGTTAAAAGTTAAACCTACCAGAGTTTAACTGTAACATTTTATCTATCTATTACTGTCGTTTCAATAACAAAATTGGCGCATCGCTATCTACAGTTAAAGGTAGATAGCTCGCTTGTCCTTAGATAACGCCTTCCTCCGAAGCGTTTTATTTTTGCATTTCAACTAAATTGTTTCTTGTTTTTTAATGTAAAACAATAATTTGTTTTACCGATGCAATAATAACATAAGTAGTGTTTTACTTATTTTAAACCTTTCTTTCATAATAATACGTAGACAGTCAGTTATGTTATTAATGATTGCTTATTGACACACACACCCAAAGTAATAAAACGCAATTTGACAACAGATGTCACAGATGACGCTAACGGTTGTGCCGCCTTCACTTGTATTGTTTCTTTCATTGTTCGTATCTATACAATTGAATTATAAGAAAGATCCAGCAGAAAGTAAGTAAAGTTGTAAAAGGCATGCTGGGTATTGTCTAACACTTTGACATATTCAAGATACAGTCCAACTATCGCACGAGACACATTCGACACAAATCTGCTTGCTGTAGATTTTTAGACTCCAATGAAGTGTGCAACAGACAATGACGTATTATTGGCAACAGACACAAGCATTGTGCTTATACCTAATGCATAGAATTTTAGGATGTACTCGTGTTGTGAAACATTTTACTCACCGAGAAGTGGTAACGTTTAGAGATGATAATATTTTAATAAATAATTCGTTATCACTCGTTTTATTTAATCAAAATCTAAAAGTAAATTCAGCATTCAGACTGTAAGTTCATTTACATTTCATACGAATAGTTATAATCTCTGCGTTCTTCACGATCCTGCAATTACCGCAGAATCAAATAAACCGCCTTCAAATAGTTAATTATCTCTTTAATCACTAAACAGAACCATTATTTGTTTTAAAACTAATGTTTATTCTTTTATCTACGGTGCTTAACGCCCGATTTCGAGAGATAACAATTTTTTAACAGTTAGTAATAATAACAAACCTTAGTAAGCTGTCAGTACGATATTGAAACGCTTAACTTTTTTTTTCTATGGATCTACTTAACTTTGGTAAACGTCCCGCCCTCCCAAAGATAGACCAATGGTAAAGATAGAAATTCTTATCTAAGTAAGTTTATTGAAACGCAGATACGTGCCGACCGCTACTTTTGGTAACGAATTCAACTGATAGTTAAAGGTAGTTAGGTTATTGAAACCGGCCGTAAGTCAGAATGGTTTATTGATTGTTCAATTGAATCTTGATTAATCTTAAAGTAATGAACATTTCAGTTTTTCATGTACATATAAAACTGGAATGTGTAAATACAGCAATGTAAAATACTGTGTTGTATACTGGTGTACTGTATGTCTTACCATGGGTTTTTGAAAATTCTTTTCATATATGATAGCCAGATTCATGAGATATAGTAGTTTACTTTAGGATATTTACATATAATTATGTGGATAGCACAGTGGGGCCCAGTTTTATACTTATATTGGTGTATAGCCTAAGTTAAGTATGTCTAGAAAATAGAGCAGAGTTAAAAAGTATTTCTTTTTTATTTCAGCTTTCATCAGAAAGTGTACTTTGTACAGAGTGTATGGTATTACTTCAAGATCGAAACACATTTAATTATGACGGAGGTCCTTTACCATTGCCTGCTCTTGGTCACAGAAGTGTATGCTTTTCTTGTGGACTATCTATTTTACGTGCATCAAGAACATATACTCTGAGATCTGACCGCCAAGAAAGGAATATAATATTAAGAAATGTTCCACTGCACTTGGTAAATATATTTTTACTTATAATTATATA
Organism: Euclidia mi; assembly: GCA_944739405.2. Lineage (NCBI taxonomy): Eukaryota > Metazoa > Arthropoda > Insecta > Lepidoptera > Erebidae > Euclidia > Euclidia mi. The sequence goes on from OX123191.2 coordinate 37,320,187, forward strand.
TATTTATGTAATGCTTCTTATAAATGACTTTGAGCAGTCATAATCTATACACTGGACTAACACTTATTATAGTTCTCTCACTTAAAATCATAATAATATTGAATAGATGCTGATATTACATACAATTTCAATATTTTAGCATATTTTATATTTAAATTATATTGCATTTGTACATTTGACTTCTAATCAATTTTATGATTTATTGAATTCTATCCCAAGTCTATCACACTGTGTACCTAATTCCACTTTAGCTTTGTGCATGTATTTAGTTAAACTGAGAACAGGTGATAGTAATGAAAGATTGGCAACACTATTTGAGAAATCTCGTCCTACCTTAGAGCGCTGGATGAATGCAACTAGAGATTGTCTAACTACACATTTTGTACCAGTTCATTTGGAATTTAATCATTTAACTATAGAAGATGTAGCTTCTAGAAATAGAATAATACCAGAAGGATTATTTGGTAATCCTCATTTACCTCATAATGATATAAGTGCTCCAGCTTCGTATTTAGACGATTATTTTATTGAGTATGAGGAATAAAATAAAGGTAATTAATTGGTACCTAACATAATGATAACTTTGCTGATATTCATGTTAATGTAGGGCATCTATACATGTACATACTTGTCTTTATATTAAATAACTATAGGAAAAGTCTGTTAGTTATATTCATTATTTATTATGACCTTATTATCTGTGTACCTATAGATCGGAGACAATGCTAATAATAAATACTAAACCTTTCAGTTGTTGTTTTATTTTGATGTCGTCATATGAACTCAATCAATAAGTTGGTTATGAATATTGTTTGTTTTCCAAATAGCAGCTAGTAACTTGTTTTGTTTTTAACGAACATTGTTTTTTTTTTGTAAGTTGATGATAATCTTTGGTTTTAACTGTTTTAAGTTGCGAGTAGGTTTAAAACATAATTTTAGGTTATCTCAGTTTTTGTTAAATTACTTAAAAACCCGGGTATTTGTAGGAAAATGAATAATTTTATTTGATAATATATAATGTGTAGTCTATAATGAATAAAGAATTATTGTGCAACAACTTGAGACGGATTTCCATACATAGATGATCATTCTCCTTTACAGTGATCTAAGACTGACTAAGATTCCCCTTAACGTCTGTCAAAGATCTGC